>NMRB01006648.1:0-10203 GCA_002633025.1 Notospermus geniculatus
CCTATGACCGAAATCACCCTTCATGAGCCTCATTTATAATTTTTAGTACAAAAAAATCCTACCGTGTACAACGGGCATAAGCAATGCGAATACCAATGCTTGGAAAAATGACAGCCTACTTTCACTAAGATAGCTTTACGCCTGGTAATGAGCAGGCGTAGGCTTACGCCCATATATACACCAAGACGCAGCTTGCGTCTACCTTTATGCTCATGATGATAGGGCCACGACCAGCACTAAGCCTGGCTTAGGCCTGACGTAGGATTACGACCCCTTTATGCTCGCTACCTCTGCTAACCAGTGCATGACAGCGGCGAATAGGCCTTGTAATATCAAACCTAGCCCCTTTGTGCTAACCGTAAATAGACTCTCACCCAACCATTCCTCATGATTCATACCCTTCTTCCCTTCCCACAAGACCCTTTGTTCATCATTTTCATTACCAGTATCTTCTATAGTATAAGCACCCTACACAGGGAAAGTGACGTACATCTGGCGGACGTATGCCGTATATACGGCATACGTCCGCCAGTCCTGGTTCTGTATATATACCGTATATAAAAGTAGCTAGATTCAATTTGTATGTACGTCGTCGTATGTACGTGGGATGTATGGCATATGCCATACGTACGGCATATACTCGGCGGACATACTTTTCCGTACGTAAGCCATACGTACACCGGACGTCCAGAGGATGATCCACTGTACTATACGGCGGATATAAAAGTAGCTGTACGTCCGTTGATATACTGTGGTGTTGGAGTTATGCCGGACTGGGGGCGGTCAGGCCTAGCCATACTTTTAGGGAAGGTATAGCCCAAACAAAAATGATTTGGTATCGGGGCATGTCTCAGGATCATTCATATCCGCCCACACCACAATTTCAGTCCACAGGCCCAACCCCTAATTCCCCAGAACCAATGGATGGATATGGAGTCGAATCCGGCATAACTCCGACACCACAGTACGTCATTTTGCCTGTGTATGCTATGTATATTTCCTCCGTTGCTACTGTATGTACCTTATATCAAACTTGCTTTTCTCTGCTTCAGGTTTCACCCTGGCAAATTTTTATGAAGTCATCCTTCCACTGGCATCACACCGGTCCTACTAAATAGCGCCGGCAACAAATTTAAGCGTCAACAAGCGTCAGCAACATTAAAGTTGGCGTCAGCAAGGTTTTATAACATCCCCAGGGCACCCATGTCTCAAAATATTGTTGCAATGGTGTAAACCTGCACTGCTTTAAAGAAAATTAATGAAATTGAGGATTATTTTGACTTTTTCGGGTCAAATTTAATTGCTGACGAAACCTTACTTCAGACTAGTTCTAGTTCCCACATTTGCCACTACAGTCCCGTATGGCGTCACTGTTTCGCACGGAAATATTTTGAAGTGGTTTAAATTTCTTTTCTTAATCATTATTTTACTGCTGGATGATCGTTTAAGCTTTAGTCTAGGCCTATTTCAGTGCCCAAAAAGCCTTCCTGAACATATAGGCCCGTATTCACAAAGGGTGATCATCGTGCGATTAAGACTTAGATGCGTGTAACTTCGTCAAATGCATGGTGTAAGTGTGTGCATTTAGTAAAGTTACACGCGTCTAAGTCTTAGTCACGCGATGATCACCCTTTGTGAATACGGCCCATAAAATCTTGTTGATGCCAACTTTTAAGTTGCTAAAGCTAAAATTTGTTGCTGACGCTATTTAGTAGGACCCGTATCACACAGCTAAAATGCTAGTCTAGAACTACACCACTGTACATCAATATCAAATATCACATCACAATTTTAGACCATTACATATATTATTCTCTGATTCTTCAGAGAACGGCATGCCGTCATTTATCATTTTGGTGTATATCTTGTTATGCAAGCTGTCTGATGAACATGTTGACTCAACAAGTCACCTTGCTATCTCATTTACATGAGACCAATTCTCCTTCGTGTCCTATTGAGCATGCAACACACTGGCCGCCAACTTCGGCGTCCAGAGATGTTTTTTTGACGCCAATGTCCGAACGCCAGAAAAATCCCCAATGTGCTACGAATGGAATCAGGAGAACGCCGCCGGACGCCACTGAACTCCAGATATCAAACATGTTTGATTTTGGACGCATGTGAACGCCTGTGAACGCCCGTGAACTCCCGAAGCAGCCAAGTGTGCTACCAATGGCAGCCAGACTTGGAGTCGGCGGCAAGGCTTTGGCCAATCAGCTTGCGTCTTGATGTCACATGATTTCTACATGGCAGCCTCAATGGCCCGAAAAGATGCTTCTGAACGCCAAGTTTCGGCAGGTGTGCTCTCACCAGGATCCACTTGCAGCCAACTCTGGCGTCCAGAGTCGTTCAGTCGATCGCTTCTGGATGCCAGATTTGGTTGCCAGTGTGCTGCTAACTTTAGGCCTTTTTACATGGTGTGGGTGTGTGCCAGATCGAGACTGGATCGAGGAGGGTTCAGTTATTTTTTGCCCGTGTAAAAAAAGCGAAACAACTGACCTGCACTTTCCTCGGGCCAGTTCAGTTCGCCGCGTGAGTCTCAGGAAGGTGGAGGTAGCTGCAGGCTGGTTATTCTCGCGTGTAAAAGCGAACCGACCTCCACCGGCTTCGGGCGGGATGGAGCACGCTACCTCAGTGAAGAAGAACCAACCTCGAGCTGGATCGAGGCTGGTTACCGAACCCGCTCCGTGTAAAAGCGATCAATCCATCCTGAACTGAACCCGCCCAAGGAGGGTGGAGGTAGGTTTCCTTGAACCTGCGCCGTGTAAAAAGGCCTATTGAGATGAGGAGAGTGCTCCATAATATTCCATTTGGTAAGAAAAGAACATTTTATTTATCCACATAGCTTCCGCCAAATGCATGACACCAGTTTAACCTTCATGTCATTTCAGTGTGCCAACATCATTTGTGAACTGGAGGAGAGGGTCAAACTAGAGATTGTTGCACGACTTGAACAGCAGGGGAAGGAAGTGACGTTAGATGACGTCGATATCAGTGATGCTTTCTCGGATGAGGGGTCGAGGTATGTCTTGTGGCGGTGGTGAATTCTGAGGACCTATCATCAGTGAGGTTGGTGGTAGCTCCGCCAGCAGAGCGATGTACGGTTCCATAGCAGTTACGAGGAATTCCCAATTTGAAATACAGGTTACAGGTTATGAGAAACTTAGTACATATAGGTCATAGGATAGGGTGTATGATGTCGAAAATGCTAGTGTAATTCATTCGTTTAGCTCGCAACACATCAGATGTTCTGAAATTATGGAATACCGTAGATAACAAAATACGAACAGAAAACTACAGTTCTAAAGAACATGCCAAGGGATGCTCTGTCTGTAACTGCTAGATGCAGAGGACAAGTATCACATCTTCCTTGGACTTAAAAAAAAAGTTTTGGCACTTGCATTCAGTGTTCTCCAACTCCTATTTACTGCCTACCTAGAAGCACAAAGTCAAAATTTCTGACCGCTGAGTCAAAATCCAGTTGTGCCCTTCCCACCGAGTCGAAACGTTTCACAGCTGAGTCAAAATCTAGTTGTTTTGTCCAACCAACTTGTGAAACATTCACACTTAGGGCAGAAAATTGCTTCCACATTGAACAAAAAACAAATCCGGGGCCTTTTAAAACCTGTTGAATGTAGGATATTCCATCTCAAGTTCTCTTTTGTCAAATATTCTGCAGTTGGCCTAAGCCCTTCCCTGACTTCCCTTCATAACGAGACTCGCGTTACACATTCAAAATAGGAGCAGTCAGCCGCGCATATTGCCAACAGATGGCAGCAAAGTTCAAGCGGACCAATGTACAGGAAAATCTATGTGATTGCTGCTTGATCGATAATGACTGGGTCCGCTATATGCATTGAATTGGGCCGTAGTGACACCTATTGGTCAGCTCCTATTCCTGCCTTGTGGCGTAGTGTACCGTCGAGTCAAACCGTGAAAAGTTGGAGAACAGTGCAAATTGCTTGGTATTTTGAACCAAAATCGTTGACTCAAATTCTGTCAATCTCCCTGGACCTTCTGTCATGCTGGGCGGTTTCTCCACCTAAGTTTCCATAATTCAGAACCGATGTTAATCGTCTCGCTATGTTTGCACTCTGCCAATAGAGTGGCTTCCTCTTGCAGTGACAGCGGTGGGTCTGACAGCTCCGTGTCCGATGGTTTGCCCGTCCATCTCCAGTACATGTCAGAAAAGGTAAGGATTAGTGAAATTGGGTCCCTTGGATCCATCGAAATGTCCTCTTGGCCATGAAATGTCCTTTTGGTTGCTGCAGCAGAATAATAGTGCAGCAGAATAAGAGTCGACTCCTGTTCTTGTGTGTTCTGGTGCAGAGAATGGTGTTCTGGAATGAGTCGAACAGCTGGACATTTTTAGGCCACCATATTGATGCCGGAAGTGAAACCATAGTAACAGGCACTTTATCCGTTCAAGACTCGAGAAGACATTCCTGTGTTCTCGGCCTGTTTGGGTACAGTTGAGAACAGTGAGTCGAATACAGCCCGGGAAGTTCACTCGGCCCCAGTGTGTATCCGACGTCCCGGTCTTCCACACACTGGCGCTTTTGGGGCTGAACACCACTAGATGGCACTCCACTGTGCTCCAGCCAATCACCACGCTTTCTCACTCATAATTGCCGCGGAAGCAAAACGTGAAATGAGAAGTGCCCGTGCTGCTACCACGTGGTCTTCACGACTGTTAATCTCTAAAAGAGCCAGACGTGGAGTGTGACTTACCGAAGGGGTGAGCCCATAGCGTGTGGCCAAGCGAGACTACCCGGGAAGATGTTGTCTGAATTTCTTCATTTTCATACAGTTTGTAGCGAAGAAGAAGAAGAAATTGAAGACAAAGAAACAACTAGACAGCCAGCGGAAGGATGCCAAGTCGTCACAGAACGAAGGTGGGACGGAGAAATTCCATCGAGGTAGTCCAGCATCGGGGGGACATCAACATTGTAAACAAAGTCCTGCCAAGGTAAACATGATGAACTGGATGATAAGGGTTGCTGCAACCCATTCCTCAATCATCCTGAAATTTGCAAATGTCTACAATGGAAACCATCTGAACTGGGAGCTCTTATGGGTGTGTTTCAAAAAGTATTCCGCCCGACACCGAAAAAATTTCACCATTCTTTTGTCTACTGGTGAAAGGCTGTTTCTTGAAACTCTACAATATTCATGTCAGATCTAGGTATCATGGAACTCTAAATTATGACACTGCAAACTGATTGATCTATTACCCCTTTAAAGTCTGACAGCAGAAAGTAGTTTTGGTGTCGGACGGAATGATAGATTTTGTTGGTAAGCTCAATATTTTTTGATACCCTCCTCCAAATAAGTGTACACTGTACATCCCAAGATACAGAATAGCACAAAGTTGACACACAAAATGATAATAAGCAAGAAGTCAATCTCCAGAATTCACGAATTCACGAATTGTCTATTCTAGAGTTTCAGATTGTAAAGTTCCACTTGAAATAGACCCCGGTTGGGGTTCGAAAATTCGTGAATTCTGGAGATTCACTGTACATCCCAGATGGAGAAACTAATAGTTAAAGGTCTATATTATCAAATACTACATTTGATTTTTGGAAAATCAATGGCACAAATCTTTGTGATCATTGCCCCAGGGTGACCAATTTTGAAACACACCCTTATGTCTTGCTGGTTGGAACCCATCTGAACTGTGCCCTCACCATGTCCATTGGCCCTTCTGTGAATCAGCTACCGTAATGTAAAAGATGTTGACTCAACAGACCCCATGCTGCCCTAAACTGCCCTGCCGTGAGCCGCCTAGAAGACCATACCCCCTTTTTCACAAAAATCCCCATCACCTGTACTGTAGAAATGAAAATCACCATTTACTGCCGGGAGCGCCACAATCCGCCATGTCTCTAGATCCCAATACCGCCATAAACCGCCTTGACTCATTATACTGTTCTCTATTCAGTTTAATGCAGTGGCATTTCAGGGCAGTGAAAGTTACAGATGAAAAGTGCAAAAAAAATAAGTGGCTGTATTGGGTTAAGTGAGGTCACCCTATGTTGTTATCATTCACCTTTCTTTACCTACCTATTGTTAATTATGCTGCACTCAGGAAGAGGTGAAAGTTAAAACTCGTTCATGGCCAGTGTTCCTTCTCTCTGCCAACAGTACATGTACTGTCAGGTGCCTTGCTTGTGCTCAAGTACGTAATTACTGTGTTACGGTAGACGTGACTGTGTTAGGGTGGATGTGACTGTGTTAGGGTAGATGTGACTGTGTTAGGGTGGATGTGATTGTGTTACAGTAGATGTGACTGTGTTAGGGTGGACGTGACTGTGTTAGGGAGTTAGGGTGGACGTGACTCAGTTTAGGGTGGACGTGTCTCTATTGGGGTGGACGTGACTGTGTTGGGGTGGATATGACTGTGTTAGGGTGGACGTGACTCAGTTTTGGGTGGATGTGTGTTAGGGTGGATGTGACTGTTTTCGGCTAAACATAACTGTGTAGGCTGGATGTGACAATCTGTTGTATGATGTTGACATTTTCCCCATGGCTGCCGTAGGTGTCCCCATGGCTGCCGTAGCTGTCCCCATGGCTGCCGTAACTGTCCTATCATAGTGTTGTAGTGGTGTTGTGGTCTATAAAACCTCTATAAAACTTTCATCATAAAAAAATGGCAAAAAACACCAAAAATGGCAGGCTGCCTGCAACTGCAGGCCATTGGATATCTGAATAGTCTGGCACCTGTACTGCGGGGTGATCAGGGTGTATTCAGGTGTATTGAACAAGTCCTTATGTTCTATACTTTAATCCGAATCCCTCACATACCGGGTAAATACATGTACAAGGTGATGTCATAACAAGTAATGATATGTTAATGCCAGTTTTGGAACACTTCAATACACTTTTAGTACTTCAAATCCATAACAAGTGTGTATAGCTGCACTTCTACTACAAAAAAAGCCGGTATTTGTCCATTCTTATTCTGCTTCCATTACAGAATTCCCGCGTTTAATAAGTCTGGCTCTATTAAGTGCGGATCTATTAAGCTCGGATAGCATAGCCAATCATACTCTGAATCTAAATTAGATGCAGATCAATAGTGGTGTTTCTCTAGTGGAATGGCGATATAAAGTCCGGGTCTATTTGTAGTATTATGATCGGCTACAGGTGGCTTAAAGGAACTTGACGTCCAAGTTGTAAACAAACTGGTTTGTTTACAAAGAGTGGCCAGCGAACTAGTTTTATTCCTTCGTGAAGGTGGCAGCACCAGTAGCGCCCCGTGATCGTTAGACTGGTGCCCGGTCCAATGCAACTCACTCACGATATTCACGTCAGTACAAATCACCGACAATAGGTGGCAGCACCGCAGGCATCGCGTGGATAGAGAACCAGTGAGTGAGTGTTTACAACTTGGACGCCCAGCTCCTTTAAGATCGCTTGCAACATTGCGCATGCTTGAAAGTACCAGAACAATATGCGCCTTTCACTCCACGTATCGCCATCTGTAGCCGAACATACTAACTTCAAATCCAGTAGTGGAAGCGCAAGCCGTGAAATATCCGGTCTTATTTTAGATGCGGTACTATTAAGACGGGATCTAAAAGCTGTAATGGAAGCGCAGCTTATGTGACTTCACGGTAATAGTAATGCAGATGAATCTTATAAAAGTTTGTGATCGGCCGACTGCTGGAATGAAAGTCCACTGTGAGGTCATAAAATTCCCGGTGTGTTTGGTCATTAGTAACACTATGATCCATATGAGAATGTTTTCTTGTCTTACAGCCAACTGGTACACCAACAATCCGCTACGCCATGGGTGCAGGGTCAGCCAAGCGGCCGCGGTCTAAGGCGGAGGAGAAGGACCGTGCCGGGAGTGGCATGCCGGTCTTTGTCAAGGAACGGATGGAGGAAAGAGAGAATAAGAAGGTTGGTCGGTATTTTGAATTCAGTGCAGCTGACAACCACTTCAGTCATTGGTGAAGAAGGGCTGTCGTCCATGTCTTGATTGGAAAATATTTCACGGTGCGAGTGTCTGCTGTGAAATTACCAAATTTGCTGTCAACCATCTTTTGAATTTATGGGTCTGTCATACTTTGCATATATCAAGTCGTTATGAGTTCCTTAATTGAAATTTTTCAATACGCAGCCGTACGCTGCGTATTTATAACTTATGACCTGTGTAACAGCTTAGCAGCGTAGTTTTTGTGCATGCCCAAAACTTTCCGGCGAACTTACACAAAACGATTGAGATGCATGTGAGGTAAGTATTGTGCGTACAACTGCGTATGAAAAAAATGTCAATGCGCAACTCGTTAGGCATTAGGATACGCAGAAGTGTGACAGGGCCTTTTAATACACTCTCGTAATTATGAACATGAATAATGGCAATTCCATAATAATGGGCATCTATGGATGGCTCTACATGTAATCTGTCTCTTGTTTGATTCTAGACCGAGTACATCGAAGCACTGACCCATGCCATGAGAAATGGACTGTTTTCCCCTCTAGAAGGACCTTCAGGTAAACAGGGATCATATCTTAGCCCTACTTTATAACATTTTACATCACTGAGTCACACTCATTCAACTTCTCTCCCTGTTTTATTAAGTGAAAGAAATGTCTTTGTGTAAATGCCACTTTGAAAAGCTTTATGTGTGCTTCAAATGTGCAACATGGATAATTTTGATTTTAACACGTTGACTGCCATGGCTAAAATTGCATTTTATCCGCCATTGCCATGACTACCGGGCCTATTTCAAGTTATTTCATATTGCCAGCTACAAACCATAGCTGTAGGCCCTCTAGCGTGTTCCCATACATCTGGTCAATCCCCACTGCCAGTATGATCATTGGAAGGCTCTTCGTCATTGCCAAGCTTATCAACATTAATAGAAAATGCATTAGCCCTACTACGAGTATACTCGTAGCTGGCAGTGGGAAGAAAAAGAGTGACTACGAGTATGCTCGTAGCTGGCAATGGGAAGAAAACCAGTGACTACGAGTATGCTCATAGCCGGCAGTCAGTGTGTTAAACCGTGACTACATGTAAAACACCTACCAATCACCAGTGACCTCTACTCACAAAGTCTTGAATAATATCAACTGTGTGGTTGCCTGGCAAAGCCTGAAAAGCTGGGAAGTCTGATCGTGGGTCATTTTCAGAGTGTTCCGGCCCAGTGACCTGTCTACTGATTCCTGGGTTTCTGTACTCAATTGATGACTTGTTTTTCATCCAGAATCTACCAAAAAAGAAAACGCGACAGGTATATTTGGAGATATTTTCATTGAATGAATGTATAACATGTGTAGTTTAATTGTAATCAGTCGAGGCTCGTCTAATCAGAGCTAAGCCAAGGCAAGGCTGATCTAACTGGAGCCTGTTCAAGGTTCGTCTGACTGGAGCTAGGCCAAGGCTGATCTAACTGGAGCCTGTTCAAGGTTCTTCTGACTGGAGCTTGGCAAAGGCTGATCTAACTGGAGCCTGTTCAAGGTTCGTCTGACTGAAGTTTGGCCAAGGCTGATCTAACTGGAGCCTGTTCAAGGTTCGTCTGACTGGAGCTAGGCCAAGGCTCGTCTAACTGAAGCCTGTTCAAGGCTTGTCTAAGTCACTGGAGCTACGCTGAGGCTCATCTAACTGGAGCTACGCCAGTGCTCATCTAACTGGACCCTGACCAAGTCTCGTCTAACTGGACCCTCGTCTCCACGGACCATGTCCATGTTAATGTTATCTGCTTACTGCATGTCATGTTAATTCTTCGCAACCTTTTGTCTGTGGATGACATCATGAAAGGCACCTGGATGGCAGTTGGCTATCGAGGGGGACAGATGTAGGTCCTTGCTGAAATTACTGGACGGACACCTTTATATTAAAGACACCAAATTTGGGTTCTGACATGTCTGAATTGTTTGTGTCTGACGTCTGTAATCGGCACATCTCACACGCTAAAGGCACCTCTCCACGTGAGAGTTTTCTCGCAGAAGTTGGCTCACAATGGGCAATTCACCATTACTTGTTCCTCATGGCTTACGCTGGGACCAATGACATAAAAAACTGCTCGCAGTTGATTTGCCCATAGAGTTGCGCGAGGAAATTCTCACCTGGAGAGGTGCCTTAAAGGGAGACATGCGAAAGGTATTGCACGGCGGGCACAAGTTGCCTTTGTTTTGATTAGCGCACAGCGCCATCTGTTAATACGTGGTGACACTACGCTATAGCACAGG
>NMRB01006653.1:0-10160 GCA_002633025.1 Notospermus geniculatus
AATTTATGAATAATTGCTTTACCCTTATTTGAGGTGAATTTTCTACATTTAACACAGTAAACTTCCGGCACGGCCATTTATTCAGTAGGAAAACCACAGTATATGTATATTGGGGGGTCCAAGTGGAAGATGTGAAAGGTTTTAGGCACTTTTCATGGTTTTTTGACACCTGAAAAAATAGCACTTTTCAAGGGAAAATGCTTAAATTTTTAGCAGGATCTTCCAAATTTTAGCGTTTTTTCATTAGCACTTTCCCATATTTTTTATGGTGAAACTACAGTATAAGTAAAACGAGGGGGCCGAGTGATGGATGAGAATGTGTTTTGCAGCGGCAACAGGGTTTTTGCTAAAATTTAAGCACTTTTCATGGGTTTTTCGACACTTGAAAAATCGCACTTTTCAAGGAAAAATGCTTAAATTTTAGCAAAAACCCTGTTGCCGCTACAAAAAGTCTTCCGTCTGGATCCCCTCGTTTTACTTATACTGCTGTACCCGATCAAATTTTTCATCCAATTTTCTGAATATGCTCAATTAAGTCTTACATGCGGGTTTATACACTGAAGCCCCAATAGGCCCGGAATCCGTATTTCAAAAAAATGGATGAAAAATTTGATCGTGTACAACGGGCATAAACCAAAATCAAGCCATTGCATACATGGGAGAATTGGCCATCAGAGAAGCCTCATCTGGTGCTCACCAGTCTATCTGGCCTGACGGCCATCCAGCCTGGTTCGAATCCATAACATTTCCCGTTTCTGAGGGGGTGAGAGCCTCAGCCAATCATCGGGGCACGAAGGAAAATCGACGTGCCAATCAAAATCCATGTTACAAATTCGAGCGTGAAGAGTAAAGAAAGTGTCCAACGGTGATTTGTTCTGATTGACTCGGAGGCGGGGTCAAGTAGGGGTCAGGTTCATGAATAATTTATGCATTAACGGAAAAGATGACATGATCCGGACAAGGCTAGAGACGGAGTCGATAGCCTTGGTTGGACAAGATGAGAAACCTGGGGTAACCGCAGAGAAACTCCGCTAGTGCTTCGACAGCCTATCGGTGTTAAAATGCATGGGAAAATGTACAGCACTATCGGCAGATAGCACTATCGGAGTGCTATCTGCACTAGCGGAGTTTCTATGCGGGCACCCCTGGTCTCCACAAAAAAAACAAGGCCGCCATTGGCCACTTTCTCTGGGCAACCCTGTCCATAAAACAATTCGGGAACCATTCACATCGTCGAGATGTCTTATTCTTGTTGACATTTGAATCAATCCCCACCTCATATTCAAAAGGTACCTCCCCTCAGACAAATCAAAAGATTCATAGAAATCGAATAATCACCAATTTTATTTGTGATATCCAGCAATATTTATATATATTACCGAAAGAGTGAATATAAGAATACTGCGTTCTTGTCAGTTTATGAATCACCACAGTGTTAATGAGCTTCAACAAATCTGTTAAATCTCTTGTTGGTTTCTTTTGCTGGCACAAATTGTTGGTTTCTTTTGCTGGCACAAGGAAGGGTTAAAGTGCTTGAATTGTGGGATCAAGGAACATCAAGCGATGCTAGCTACCATCAACAATGGAATGCTAATGATGATCCAGCCCTAGCGGTGGCTTGGAGAACCAAAATGATATCGCGCATTGTTTTCTTTTACAGGAGAAGGGAGGGCGGCCTACTGAGGGATCAAGGGACATCTAGCAACAATGGAATAATAATGGAATGATACAACCATAATTGGAGTTGGAAACAAATCTGTTAATCTTTGTTTTAACAAGCATTGCTTTCTTTTGCAGCGAACAAGGAACATCAAGGGATGCCGAGAATTGTTCACCCCAAAGGAATATGAAAAAAGTATAGATAGTATTGTGAACCTCAGTGACGGATTCGCTGTGGCGTACTTGGATCAATCCGGTACAAAGATAGAAGGTGTTGACATCTGCAACATGTCAGGGGTAAAGAAACTAAGCCTTGATGCGGAAATCAAGGGTTCGAAGCGTCTGGCCGTGACCCCTGATAAGAGAACATTGGTGGCGATTTGTCCTGACGGTCATTTTGGTTCATACACCATCGGCGAGTTTGACCCCAAGGATGGTAGATGCATAAGATCCACTCCACAGTTCTCCGTGGGTGGGATCTTTCAGGGATTTGACGTCTGTGACGGACGACAATTTGTCATCTTACACGGTGATCGTCGTGATATAGTGACCGTAGTTGATAAGGACGGATCTCTTGTCCTCACGGAGAAAGTTAAATCTCCTTCCTGGTCCATCTCGTGTGGAGGGAGATATCTATACATCTCACGCGGTGATCATTATGTTGATGTGTATGAGATCACGTCCGACCGTCATCTCAAACACATCGCCACCAGTCAAAAGTTTGAAGGTGTAGCGGATGTATCAGCCACAGCAGCTGATGAGGTCACTGTGACGTGTGAGACAAATGTTAAAGATAAAGGTAAATACTGGTGTTTGGGAAGAGCTACTTTCAAAGGTAACAAATTCTCAGAGTGGAAATACAAAGTTGTTGACTCTGGCAAAGTAGAACAAGTTCTTGTCTCTGTCGGCGGTGATTATGTCGTGGTGGTAGGGTTGGACAATAGTGGCAGGAGGAGGATACTCACAGTGTTCGAGGAAGGTAGGCGTGTTTAAAGGAGTTCGACGTCCAAGTTGTAAACAAACCAGTTTGTTTACAAACATGGTCGGCAAACTAGTTTTATTCCTTCGTGAAGGTGGCAGCACCAGTAGCGCCCCGTGATCGTTAGACTGGTGCCCGGTGCAATGAAACTCACTCACGATATTCACGTCAGTACATATCACTGACAATAGGTGGCAGCACCGCAGGCGTCGCGTGGATAGAGAACCAGTGAGTGAGTGTTTACAACTTCGACGTCCAGCTCCTTTAAGGTTTATATCATTCATTCATTCTGAATGAATGTTTGTCGTGAAGTGTGTCACGTGACTACATGATGATTGTTCGGCTGTCAGAGTGACGCAGTGCAGTTACAAATGCCTGTCACAACTGAGGATGTAGGATTGACTCCATTTCGATCCTACACCCATGATCATGTAAAACATGACATGAACGCCCAACTGGGCAGCGTGCATGTATACTTTATAACTTCACTCATGATGAGATTATAGACGGCACTCTCATGCAGGAGGAAACCAGAGTGTCTTCTAAGATGTCGCATTCTTCATGCATCAATGAAGTAGGCCTGTGGGCCTCCTGACTGCGAATCGAACCCACATCTCAGAGTCGGCAAGCACAATCTGACTCATGGACTGACAGTGAGTCACACAAGTTGTCATGATTGTCTCTATAAAAATATGAATCATGAAAATGAAAAGAACTATTTGAGCGCCATCTATTGCCTGAGTCGGACATATAGGTCCGATTTCACAAAGGATGATTAGATCTCTCTCATATCTCAACGTACGTAGTCCTAAGGACGAACGTAGACGTCACGACAATGCCCGATAGTACACGGCCAGTGAATGGTCAAGCGCCGACATGTGACCACTGCAAAGAATTCAATTATGAGCGGTTATTCAATGGTAGGCGGGTCAGTTATTCATGATGAGCAGCGAGTGCGATCAAACTCCACTCTCTGGTCACGGCTGACACTCAAGCCATAGTTATTGTCTTCTTTCACATTGCGCAACCACAACAGCCCTTTTGATCTCTACAGACCTTGGCTGTGCCTGAACATTTTATTGAATCATCAAGGGCCGATTTAATACACGTTGGCTATGCTAACCATTGGTTCCACTAAAAATAGATAGGCATGGCAAAAATGTACAACTAAATTTTTCACCAAAAAGCCCCGTTTTCTAAGATATTTTTAGCGCTTATTATCCATCCAAACAGGGCTTTTTGATGAAAAATTTGTTGCACACTTTTCGCATGCCTATTTTTGGCTTAACAAATGGGTAGCTTAGCCAACGTCTGTTAAATCGGCCCCAAGTAGGGCTAATTCTTGGCAACTGATCAAGGTGTAGTTTACACTTACAATGTGTTTCCACGAGGCGTTGGCGGGCGCGGGGGCATAAAATCGATCCAACGTATTTCCCTTTAGCTATTTCACTCGCACCCGCGCCCGCCTCCTAATCGGCGCCCGCAAACGCCTCGTGGAAACACGGTCTTATTTCTTTTCGTTGACTGTGAGAGCCTGGCGGTGAGAGATGGACCGAATTCGACTGCGCTTTATTCCTCCGCCATCCCGCCACTTCCGCCCGTAGGATGTGTTCTACCATTCCTCCCCCTCTAACAATCCCGCTGATAGAGGAAATTGTGACCAGGCAAGATAACGCCCAATATGAGGGAAGATCTTTTTGCAACCCTTTCTCGGCATGATATTGATTTTTTGGAGATTCACTGGAGAAATGGTGGCGATAACCCTCCCGAAGGAGACGGATTTCAGCCACAGCAACCTCGCAACTCGCGCTCGGGCCCCTCCGGTGTGTCTTTCATCAGCCATGTGTTCGTGAATACTTTACTTTCGTCTCTCTAAGGTCCCTTCATTAAACACCAATTCTTTATGTATGCACTGGCCAAGTTAAATGCGTTTCAATATGACTGGCTGGCACCATGGCCATTAGTCATTTTTGTTGAATAGAATAGATTTATCCTTTGTATAATTATTCCAGGAGGCTAGACCTCTACTGGCATGAATATGTGGACGGGACCTCAGACAGGCGAAAGTAATGTATGGACAAATTCTTCCGCACCTAAAAGTTTTTACACTCTACGCACTGAGATATTGCGTAATGTTAAATAAGAATGAGAGGACGAGAACCGGTCACGGTGCGTGAATAGATAGGGCCACTGTAATGATCGTTATTGTGACACCATCATGACTCCGCCTACCTTTTATTCACAATACCCAACCTCGCGCTTGACAGCTCTGCCACCACCAATCAGCGGGAGGACCTAACTGAACAAAAGACCCATGCTTTCGCCCCGTCAGTCACGTGCCTGTGAACCAATTAGCTCCAAGCTTACAGTTCCGAAACGTAGACGTAATGCTACGTACGTTGAGATATGAGAGAGATCTTTTAAGACTTAGACGCGTGTAACTTAGTCAAATGCATGGTGGAAGTGCGTGCATTTAGTGAAGTTACACGCGTCTATGTCTTAAACACCCTTTGTGAAATCGGCCCATAGTTTCCTAATCGAGAAACGTAAAATCAGCCAATACAATCACCCATACCAGAGGGCAGCACCTGATGGTGTAGAATGACATCACCAATCCGTAACAACATCATGACCATCGATTGTCAGTGTCACTAAGTTGACCAACCTCAGGAACTGGAGGGAGTCATGGTTGTTTTTGTCATTACGTGATTACTTGACTCAAAACATTCCCATTTTTCCATTACAGATAGGCAGATGAGCATCATGGAAGCCTAGGTTCACACATGTCACGTGTATGGCAAGCCAAAGCGGAAGTTATTCAAGAAAGCAAATATCCCTTCAAGAACAAAAATTTACATTCAAGAAATTTGAAATTGTATTCAAAATGTATAAATTACCATTCAACAGTTTTAAAATTATTGTTCAAGATATTTTGATAGTATAAAAAGTCAGAAAATATTGTGCAAGATGTTTATTTTCATGTTTAAAACGAATTCATGCAACCTTGAAAAAGTTTTGTCAACCTTGAATAAATTTTTGTCCAAGGTTGACTAACGTTGAATAAAATTCTGTCAACCTTGAACAAAATTTTGTCAACCTTGAATAATTTTTTGTCAACGTTGAATAAAATTTTGTCAACCTTGTCATGCCTTGATCTCATCTTCTTCAGCAGCTACAGCTTTGGAAATAAATCCTACCCTTAGGTTTGTCAACCTGGGCTATCCAATGAGCTAATCAATTTCAACCTCAGATGCCGCCGTCAGCTGCTATAACCAACTATTTTTTAAATGGCTTAATGCGGAAGTTAAAGGTGAATTAAAGGCCGTATATACCCCCGTCTAGAAAATATTAATAAGGTCGAATTTGATTGGATGTTGGTGCATAGTGATGGCCCATCATGCCTCATCGCGAATTAAGAAAAAAGTCGGCGCTGCGATCGCTTTGGTGAAAATTGGTTTTCACTGTAGTTCAGCTCTATGGGTTAATATTTTTTAGAAATTCCTTCGCAGTGCATTAGTACTAGGATGTATCTACAAAACGTCTGACTCAAAACTAAAATAATAGATGGCGTTGCTGAGATATTAATACTTTTACGTTTTTGGTCATAAGTTCTGAATGGGTCAACATATTGACCTAATTCTTGTACGTTCATCATATACACACGTCAAAAAAGTCGGTCACTTGACCTAGTTATGGTTATCTCAAGGCAAGGATGGCCCCAGTAGTTGCTGGCAGGAAGTGAAAAAAGTAAGGCCTAGTACGTCCAAGCATTCAATTTTACTGACAAATTGAGGAAGGGGTTAATACAGCAAATTACATAGCCTATGAATGCACAGACATGTCTAAACGATGAATGTACAAGAATTTGGAAAATAAGTTAATCCATTCAGAACTTACGACCAAAAACGTGAAGCATTAATATCTCAGCAGCGCCACCTATTATTTTAGTTTTGCGCCAGGCATTTGGTAGATACATCCTAGTACTAATGCACTGCGAAGGAATTTCTAAAAAATATTAACCCATAGAGCTGAACTACAGTAAAAACCGATTTTCACCAAAGCGATTGCAGCGCCCCTTTTTCTTAATTCGCGCTGAGGCATGATCGGCCATCACCATGCACCAACATCCAATCAAATTCGACCTTATTAAAATTTCTAGACGGGGGTATATACGGCCTTTAATTCACCTTTAACTTCCGCATTAAGCCATGTAAAAATAGTTGGAAGAGCAGCTGGCGGCGGCATCTGAGGTTGAAATTGATTAGCTCATTGGATAGCCCAGGTTGACAAACCTAAGGGTAGGATTAGTTTCCAAAGCTCTAGCTGCTGAAGGAGATGAGATAGCAAGGCATGGCAGACGGACAGAGACACAGACACACAGACATGACAGATACACAGACACCATGACCAAAAAAACAATGTGGTTCCCGATCTTAGTGATCGCGAACCATAAAAATGTAAAATGAAAAATACATGTCCCTTATGGCCACTGTACCAGAGCGCTGTACTACCGTCATCACCTGCGGTCACGTGCGTCTTGCCAATATTTCGTTCAAGGTTGAACACTTTTATTCAAGGTTGAAAACTTTTATTCAAGGTTGAAAAAGTTTATCCAAGAATTGAAAAATCTTAACTAGTCAACATTTTGATTTATATAATCAAGATTTGAAAGTTTTTATCAATGAATAGAACATTTTTAATCAAGGATGACAAAATTTTGTTCAAGGTTGACAAAATTTTATTCAACGTTGACAAAAATTTCTTCAAGGTTGACAAAAAATTATTCAAGGTTGACAAAGTTTTGTTCAAGGTTGACAAAATTTTATTCAACGTTGACAAAAATTTATTCAAGGTTGACAAAACTTTTTCAAGGTTGCATAAATTCGTTTTAAACATGAAAATAAACATCTTGCACAATATTTTCAGACTTTTTATACTATCAAAATATCTTGAACAATAATTTTAAAACTGTTGAATGGTAATTTATACATTTTGAATACAATTTCAAATTTCTTGAATATAAATTTTTGTTCTTGAAGGGATATTTGCTTTATTGAATAAATTCCGCTTTGGCTTGCCATACACGTGCCTTGCGGAACATAAACTGTATACTTGTCACTATAAATGAGACTTTTACAGGACTGGTGTCATCTTTCTGTCGTATTTGGATTAATTATGGTACTCCAGCCTGGACACATTTTGACCTCATCTGCACATAATACTTGCATTGTGACTTTTAGTCTTTAGTGCAGTAGCTGAGAGGGTTTTCGTAGAAAAATTGTGTCCCCTAAGTTACTCTTTATATTATTGAAGTCCACCACCTAGGGTGTCAGAAAATTTTGGTTAGCCATTTGGGAACCCGGCAATAACTGAGAAAATCATGATCATTTGTTGGGAGTTGGCGGCAAAACTGAGGCTCCGATGTTGGGGTAGGGGAAATACAAATGGGAATATCTCGGTAGCCTGTAGGGGTAGAATGATGATTCACCCCTCAAAATATTTGTATTTATGAGCTCTTTCATTTCAGAGGACAATATTTCAATACTAGCAAAGTACCCGTCACATGACGCCAGATGGGTGAATATCTATTGATACGTACGTATTTTAATGATTTCAGGGTCTGTAATCCAAATTTATATAAATACTGACAATGAGACGTATGTGAAGAAATTGTTTAGTTTTACTGCTATTAATTATTGTTCTTTGCGTGTAATGAAACTTTCAATACCATAACTGCTGCTTCCATGGATTATGATATGCACGCATCTACAGGACTTCATGGTAGACTACATTCTTTGTTTTGGCAGATTCTTGATTCTCCAGGTAAAAGAATAAGGAGTCTGATTTTCCTACCCGTGAGCATCCTACGTACAGCTGTCCATGCGAGAAGCATGGTGATTCTAGGAAAAGGCCTGCCAAGACATAGTCTGTCCTTGAGACTTGTTAATTGTCATTGCAAATGACAGTGCGACAGGAAATTGCAAGCGTCTAAATTGGAATGGACAGTCACTTGGAAGAAGTGGTATTCGAGGAATCATGACCTTCTGGCCAGCGAATTCACCATTCGCAATAGTACCCTCAATCAGGTAGTTCTGCAGATTTGTTACGATTAAGCGTGTACCATTGCAGAGTTTTGGTGGATCCAAATTCCGAAGCAACATAATTGAACATCCTCGCTTCAATATTAGTTCATGTGGTGGCATGCCTGCATGGTGGGTTGAGGGAGTTCAAAACCTCAGTCGGATAATGTACGGATTGATCCACATCAGGAATGGTGTCTACGGATTTGTAGACAATTTGTCCGCCTGGGAGACGATCAAGGAGAGCTTGATTGAGTTTACAAACAACGTCATTCCGTGGAGCCAGAATAGCTCGTTGAGACAACCAACCGTCACGATTGTAGTTGTGGTTCAGGTCCGGAAAGACTGCGTCAATGAGGTCGTCTGGGGTTTTCACAGCGGTGCCAAAGTTTTCTGGCAAGGAGTTTAGATCATCATCAGGGTCGGGTTCTATTCGTCCATCCCCAATTTAGTCCAGTAAATTTAAGCGAAAATTCGGGCGAACCGGGAACAAATTGCAACAGAAGGTTTTTTTGCTTTAAATGTTTTATAAGGTCACCTTGGACATCATATCCAAAATCCCCCAAAATCGCACGGTATGTTTTGCCTGTACCTCCTGGTGCATCCAAGAACACTATTTTTGGAATTCCATTGCTAGTTAGGTGGCATAGTCTATTGTACACTTCCTGTTGATCCGGTGTGAGGGAATGAGACCTTGAAGCAACAATTTGAGTCATTTCTGCCTTGTCGTAACTGGTTTCACGAATGATTTCTCGAATCAAAGAGTTGTCAGCTCTGTGGACCTCGGGTAGGCCATATGTCTGCACAGACTTCCCTCCTGGCAAGGATAGAAGTTTGTCCTCAATTCTGATCAGAGCAGCATTGAATATCGAGTCTGTGAAGGCGATGTCTAGTCCGTGATTGAGTTGTCTCTGTCAGCAATCTTAAATAGCAACATTCCCCTTTACTTGGATGAACCGTGTAGACTCTTCCTAATGCGTCAGAACTCCTAACGGCATCCTGTCCTGGAACTTGAGAACCACGAACTCTACGCCGCCATTCTTTCTTCTGTGAATCCCATGTGTAGTATCGTGGGACTTCATTGTACATCAACGTACTGGCGAAGCTGTCCGATTGGCAGACACTGAAGAACGCCGTGAGTGTGGTCTGTGGAGGTTCTGCAGCTTTCGCTGAAGCGGTTTCATTCGTGAAGTAGACCCGTTGTCCATTTTCTAAATGAACACTGAGGTGTACCACGTTCGGGTATCGCTCATGAATTGGGAATCCTAGAATGCGCCAGATAGCCTCATTTGTGCTCACATAACGGCCAATTTGGTACTTCTGAATCTCATTAATGGGTTGGCCATTTTGTATGGGCGGTTATAACCGCAAATAAAGGACATCAAAACGAGGACATCGTATATGCAAAACGAGGACATTGTATTTGGTGAACGAAGTCTATG
>NMRB01006655.1:0-10151 GCA_002633025.1 Notospermus geniculatus
ATGACTGAATACCTATGCCGATTCTGAGCCAAAAAACCCAGTTATTTCTCTACTTTTGTTGAGGTTCAAAAAAGCATTGTTTTATATAATTATTAGGTTTTTTGTTCTCTCTGCATGATGACTGTTGATCTTTTGCTGTCAGGTATCACCACTGCGAATTTTATCCAAATCGGAGCAATACTTTCTGAAATATGCACACTTTGGACATGGGAGCGTTCTTCCTCCAGCCCCTTTGACCCAGCCATTGCGGAGATATCGGCCATAAACCTTGCGGCAATCAGATGTGGAATGAAGAGTTGGCAAGGCAGGGCTTGCTTTAATAGTGGTCGCACTACTCTTTGCAACCAATTGCGTCCAACAGGAGCTGCTGTCAGTGAGTTGATCAATTGAATACAGGTGTCACAACGGCCCAATTCAATTCTTATAGCGGACCCATTTCAACTCACCCAGTTGATTACTGTGTCTATCATTTCATTCTTGCAGCTTCCAAAGAATTATAACTTTGAAATCCCAAAGACAATTTGGAGAATCCAGTCCACTGGTGCAAAAAGAGGTAAAAATCCTTTCTACATTTATGCCCTGTTTCGACAAACATTAGCTTGACTTAATTTTGTACCGTACTCATTACCAGGGCTTTGTGACATGTTATGGCATGTATGAATATGTAAATTTTTCTCACTGAAATGGTAAATCTACATGTAGCGGCTGAAAACAGAGTACAAAAGGCGACACACAGAATGATACAATAGTCGACTTGAAAGTGCCAGCCTGAAGAAGACCCCGGTTGGGGTCGAAAAATTTGGTAAAATTTCTGGAGGACGACTTCGGTTATTATACCGGTAATTAGGAGTCTGAACCTGACATCTTTTATTTGTTTCTTCTGCATGAATATGATATTTATCTTTTTCAGTTGCTCTGCAGTTTCCTGAGGGCCTACTTTTGTATGCTTGTGTGATAGCTGATGTGATTGAAGAGTAAGTCTGATTCAGTGTGTAAAATAAAAAAATTGAGCCAAGAAAGCAATACTATATATGTGACCACTCCCAGCAAAACAATAAAGGCCCATGTACACTATCAACATTTCAAGACACATGTCAGGACACATGTGTCCGACACAGANATTTTTGCCCTGTACACACTGTCAACATTTCAAGCAACACGGTGTGTACGACACATGTGTCCCGACATGTGTCCTGAAATGTTGATAGTGTAGATGGGCCTTTAGTCGCACCAGGATGAACTGAAAATAACTCCAGGACATAAAGGAAGGAATGTAATCACTCAGAATTTACAAAAGACAGACAGTGATCAATAGAGGCTTTGCAATGATGTCATCCTGGCGGCCATTCTGTAGGACACACAGGGTGCAGAGGTGTGAGCCGACCGTGATGTGACTTGCGTGAAGTGCGCCACGCCATTGTTTTGTAGCGTCATTGGGGCATGCACGGTTCATTTCACTGTGCCTCTGCCATGTCTGTCTGCAGCATGTGTCCTCCAGCATCACGAGCATGACGGCTTGTGACGTCATTTGCAAAGCCTCTGCTCTATTGATTGCATTGACTGTTATGACGCCAAGTGTTCAAAGCCAGAACTATAATCTGTGTAGACGCTCCGTTACTTGTCTCGGGTTAAANCCCTGTACACACTGTCAACATTTCAAGCAACACGGTGTGTACGACACATGTGTCCCGACATGTGTCCTGAAATGTTGATAGTGTACATGGGCCTTTAAGTCGCACCAGGATGAACTGAAAATAACTCCAGGACATAAAGGAAGGAATGTAATCACTCAGAATTTACAAAAGACAGACAGTGATCAATAGAGGCTTTGCAATGATGTCATCCTGGCGGCCATTCTGTAGGACACACAGGGCGCAGAGGTGTGAGCCAAACGTGATGTGACTTGCGTGAAGTGCGCCACGCCATTGTTTCGTAACGTCATTGGGGCATGCACGGCTCATTTCGCTGCGCCTCTGCCATGTCTGCAGCATGTGTCCTCCAGCATCACGAGCATGATGGCTTGTGACGTCATTTGCAAAGCCCCTGCTCTATTGATTGCATTGACTGTTATGACGCCAAGTGTTCAAAGCCAGAACTACAGGGTTCTCCCCCCCCCCCTGGCAAAACAAAAAAATCAATGACTTTTCAAGGACTTTTCAAGGTCTATTACCAAACTTTTCAAGGATTTTTGGTACACTGACAGAAGATTTCTGCGAAGAATAAGTCCTAATATCACAACATACTGGTAATCACACAGGCCAGACTCGAGAGAATAACGAGTTTTAAAAGGGAGAAGAATTCATTTAGGCCTAACAGAAGAACACAAGAAATCAAGGACTTTTAATGACTGACAAAAGGTGTGCAGAATTCAAGCACTTTTCAAGGCCCTTGGAGGCAAATTCAATGATAATCAAGGTTTTCAAGGGTGCGTATGAACCCTGGAACTATAATCCGTGTAGACGCTCCGTCACTTGTATTGTCTCGGGTTAAATACTGTAAAGCAAGATACAGTAAACCCTCGCTATAACGTACACGTCGGGATCCACGCAAAATGTACGTTATAGCGAGGTGTACGTTATAGCGAGGAAGGCTTTTGGCGTGTCCATTTTGAATGGCGAACGTGCACAGGGACCATGGTGCATGTAGGCCTATGCCGACCGTCGGATGCAGACTATTTGACGGCGGTACCAGTTTTCGCGGGTCTTACGGCGATCGCCGCGACTGCTTCACGAATATCGCAAAAAATGAAACAATTGGTACTATTCTAGATGATTTAGTTTGGATTTTACCGCAATATTTACATTCGGCAGCATCCAAGTTCTGCGCCGCAAACTGGGTCAGACGGCAAACTGGGCATTGGTACCTTTTTCGCGAATCCGAAATAGATCTACGCATGCGTGCGGTGCCTGCTGGGAAGGTGCCTTGGCAGGGATATTGTCCATTTAATAGTAACTCGAGAGCGTGTCTGACGAACCTTTCATTCTTTTGATGATGAATTGTCATAATCAGGCCTACTTACAGTCATAACAACCAAACAAACTAAGCATGAAGACAACTCGTGTTAATTGACCCAAGCTCATTAGCGTAGTGTGACGGGGAGACATACAGTTTACAGTGTACATTATTGTTCAAAGTATACACTTAACATGTGGATCGGCTGAGTCTGAGCAGCTGAGTGCGGGGGATTTCAAGGAAATATAACATTTTGGGTAAAAATTTGGGGTCCATGGAAAATGTACGTTATATCCGGGAGTACGTAATAACGAGGTACGTTATAGCGAGGGTTTACTGTAATTTCGCGGCTGGAAATCTTCGCGAATCAAGAATTATAGACATATTCACGGCAGGATATTTTCACGAGTCTCTGCCATTTTTTTCATTTTTTTTTCACGGACCGTATTTGTCACTTGCGTGTACTCATATTCGCGACAGGAAATTTTTGCGACTCATATACTCTCGCGAAATTCGCGAAAATTTCCTGCACGCGAAATTTTCCTGCTTTACAGTAGTCTCGAGACAAACTTGACCCGGGATAAGTTGGTCTCTCGTGTAGACGCAGTAATTGAGTATGATTGTTGTTCATTTTCATTCCTTTTTGCAGGTTTACAGATGCCGATACTGTGATAATGGGCGATGTAACTTACGGTGCTTGTTGTGTGGATGATTTCACTGCTAAAGCTCTTGGTGCTGATCTGATGGTTCATTACGGTCACAGCTGCCTTAGTGAGTCTTTTTCGAAATAAGTTCAACCAATGCAAGAACTATATTTCTTGTTTTAAAAAAACATGGAAAATGTAGGTGCAGAGTTAAAGTGTCGGGACACCTGTCTGAGATGTCACAGGTTCAATAGACGATATCACTCCAAAAGAGCGCAGCACCTTACGGGTGTCAGCGTCATGACGTCCCGCACGTCATTCATGATGTCTCGAGGTGAGACGAAAAAAAATCAGATTGTGTCACGACGTCATGATCGCTGAAACAACGGGATTTTTTTTCGAGTCGCGTCCTGGCGTTCAGAATGACGTGCGGGACGTCATGACGCTGACACCCGTAAGGTGCTGCGCTCTTTTGGAGTGATAGGGTCTATTCTTGAAAACGAGTCATAATTTGAACTTAGCTGACAGAATCAAGTAACATGATCCGCTGCATTAATTCATATTTGAAGACCTCTGAATTCAAGAATTTGATCCGGATTCCATATTGTTTCTTCAGTGTGTAGTTATTTACAAGCTTGCGTCTGTTTGTTTCAGTTCCAATTGACAAGACAGAGGGCATACAGATGCTGTACGTTTTTGTCGATATAAAAATCGACACAAAGCACTTCATCGACACTATTAGATTTAACTTTGAATCTGGTAGTTCTCTTGCTATGGTCAGCACTATACAGTTTGTGACAACCTTACAGGTAAAGTATTCTGTAAAATGAATGAGTCGCTCTCAGTCCACGTGAGAGGTCTCTTTCATGATTTGGCTCTGGGCCATTCGCCTCTATTGCCCCGCTTTCACTTAGGCCTACACTACGAATGTCCCAAATCTGAAACTGTCGAAATTCATGGCTAATCGGGTTAAAAAACTATGCTGAATGTCGAGAATAAGTTAAGAAACAAGAAAGAATCATGTAAGAATTGTACGAATAAGGTATGACTCACTTACGAAAATCGATCATACCTGATTCATGGCCGATTCGTACTTGATTCGTAAATACATTCAGGACATTCGTGCCTGTTTCAGGATGTTTTCGGCATGGGCCCATGAATTTGAGGGAGACACGAATGACCAAGAATAGCCCAGAATGCAAAAGAATCGATTACGAAACTGTCATGGACGATAAGAAAGGGTTACGAAATGTTCACGACACATCTACGAATTTGAAATTCATGAACCCTCCCACGAAAGTTTTTGTTTGTCAAAAACTTTCGTGGCGGCTCAACGAACTCACGCGAACTGTACGAATGTTGAGGAATAAACTAAGAATCATTTAAGAACTGCAAGAAATGTTTGAGAATTATCTGATTTCCAATTTGTGATATTCGTAGCGTAAGTGAAAGCGGGGCATATGACGGATGTGTTGCCCTGAGAGCCAATTTGCACAAGAAAATTCCCCATCAAAGTGAGGAATATGAGCAGCTTGAAATGGCCTCTTCTTTACCAGGGCCAATCATGCTTTAGCTTTGGCTTTGGCCCTGATGGAAAAATTGAATACAATACATATAAAGAAAATGGATCTATTTTCATTATGCTTTCTTTTTTCTTCAGTCAGTGCAGAAGGAACTGATGAAAGATTTCAAAGTGAATATCCCACAGTGTAAACCATTGTCACCAGGGGAGATTTTAGGTTGCACCTCACCTAAATTAGATACGGAGGATGCGTTAATGTAAGTACCAGTACGTTTGTATAGTTCTATAAATATGAACACTTTTGATATACTTTCTACAAACACACCCGTATTGAAAAATATTTCATGGGTCATATCAACTCCTGTTAGTGCTGCTTGCTGCCTGCCACATGAGTTAAACTTTTTGCTTGCTGCCAGATGAGTCAAAAGTTTTGTGGTTATATGTATAGCATATACATATGCCATACGTATAATGCCATACATATAATGACACAAAGTTTGTATGGCATACTATTGGCCAGGTGCGGATCCAGGTGCGCACGCCCCCCTTTCGGCCAAGAAATCTGTACCGGTACGCTAAAGTTGATCGTGAAATTCTGAAATTTGGAGCAAATAATTAAAAATTCACCGCAGATTTCAATGTTTCTACCACGGTGCGCTCCCTCTTTTCCGAAATCGTGGATTTGCCCCTGTTGGCTGCAATGGGTCAGACCATCACTGTAGTTTGAATAATTGACTGAGCTATTGGGTGGTTATTGTAAAAGATAGCAAATGCTTTTACCTCAAGTTTTGTAATACATTTACCGGTACATTGGACATTGCTGTGCAAATCTTAAGTAAAAGCATTTGCTAACTTTCATAAATACATGTACCAGCAATACCATGGTTTTCTTTTCTCACACCAGCTACCTTGGAGATGGCCGATTCCATTTAGAATCCATCATGATCGCAAACCCCGGTATCCCTGCATACAAGTATGATCCTTATGATAAGAAGTTCACACGTGAATATTACGACACAGAACTCATGCAGAAGAATCGTCTTGGCGCTATCGAACAGGCGAAACGTGCCAAGAAGTTCGGTCTGGTGTTAGGTACACTTGGACGACAGGGATCACCAAAAATTTATGAGGTGAGGTGTGCTCTGAGGGTCAGAATTAGTCATAGGCCTACAGGTACAGGCATAATGGCATTCATTGGCAAACTGATTGGGGGAGGTTGGGAGGGGCAAAATTTATTGAGAGACAGCAAGTGACATTATTTTTACTCCTGATCGAAAAGAGTGTTGGGCCTCTCATGGTTGCCGCTATTTTTCTTAATCTTAGGCCACATAAAAAAAATCTTTAGTTTAGCATCAGTCAAACTTGTAAAAAGTGAGGAGGGAGTTTTTTTTTTTTTTTAGTACTGAAATGGACTGTGATCATGGAAAGAGAGCTTGGAAGCATTGCACCATTTATCATACAATAGACAAATCCTTAGTATTAACTCGAAAAAGGTTTTTATTCAAAAACATACATATCTGAGTCACCCTGGAAAAGGCATGTGTAGACAAGAAACCACACTTTTTGACAGAGAACATTATAATGTGAGAAAAAATTGAAGAAAAAAAAGTTTTTTTGAAAAAGAATTTTTTTTGCAAAAAAAATTGAGACGGCGAGAAAATTCGAGGCGGGCGCTGATGCTAAACTAAAAGATTTTTTTATGTGGCCTTACCAACAATCTCAGGCCAGATGATGAAGTGGGGGAGATTTCACATCTGGAATGCTGGAATGCCAATTAAACCATCTGTAAAGTTGAAGAACTGGAATTGTGTCAAATTTCTTGTTTTTTGTAATTTCTATAAATTTACGATACCCGTAACTATTTTTGCCCCTCAATTTTACACTTGAAGATATTTATTTATATCTTTCTTAACTGCAGCATCTCAAGAAGAAAATCTCTGAGTTGAACAAGGAGTACGTGCTTGTGCTTCTCTCGGAGTTATTTCCAGATAAACTAGCTCTATTTGAAGATGTAGATGCGTAAGTAGAATGAATCGTTTCTGCTATCACCCACGCGACTTAAAGTCAATTCCACAGACCTCAGGCCCATGCGCACTTGGCTAACCATGTCAGTTACAGTAGTGTATGCTCTAACAAAAAGAATATTACAGAGGTGACCTGAGTACAACTCGTGAGCATTGGGATCAGCTATTCAGAGGTGACCTGAGTATAACTCGTGAGCATTGGGATCAGCTATTCAGAGGTGACCTGAGTATAACTCGTGAGCACTGGCATCAGCTATTCAGAGGTGACCTGAGTATAACTCGTGAGCATTGGGATCAGCTACTCAGAGGTGACCTGAGTATAACTCGTGAGCATTGGGATCAGCTACATGTACTCAGAGGTGACCAGAGTATAACTCATGAGTATTGGGATCAGCTATTCAGAGGTGACCTGAGTATAACTCGTGAGCATTGGGCTCAGCTATTCAGAGGTGACCTGAGTATAACTCGTGAGCANGACCACCAATTTTATTCACATGAAGGCAGTAACGAATGATCGAAACTTGGTCATCACGTCCCACTTTCCTGTTGCAGTTGGATCCAGGTAGCCTGCCCAAGGCTCTCCATTGACTGGGGCACTGCCTTCCCGAAGCCATTACTGACCCCTTATGAGGTAAGTGGATGAGAATAATACATATTGTCCCTTGTTTCCTGTGGTACATTGTTGAAAAATTAGATTCGATCTGCAATGCTGGAAAATGCAAGTCAGAAAAATCTGTGGCCAAAATCTTGCTCAATATACATGTAGTACAGGAGTGACATGGAAACACTGGCAGATAGCTCGACGCATTCCTGTACATGTATGTGTGTGCCATAGCTTATTCCCATCAAACAGTATTACATGTAGGGGCAGGTGCGGATCCAGGGGGTGCACCCGGTGAGTGCCTTCCCTTTCGGCCAACAAATCTGTAAAATTGACCGTGAAATTCTGAAATTTGGAGCAAATCATTGAAATGAGGAGTTCCGCCGGTTCCCCATTCACCGGAGATTTCAATGTTTGTAGCATATTGCGCCCCCTCTTCTCTGAAATCGTGGATCCGCCCCTGAGGGGAACACTCATATGGGGAACAGTCGAAAATGTTTGTTACACCGGTAGTGTTGTGGAAATTCTTGGGGGCACTGGCAGTCCTATATTGCACATTCAGGTTTTGCACGTTTCGTTCCTTCAGAGCTCATTACCTTTTCTACACAAATGTACACTGTATACCTTGATAATTTCGTGAATTATGAAATAGTTTACAATGTATATACTTTTGCATTTTCTTTCAGGCCTCTGTGGTTCTCGATAGCATATCCTGGCAGAAGGATTATCCAATGGATTTTTACACTCGAACTCTAGTTTAGGACCATGGACGGTTAATCACGAGTCACATCGAACACCACGAAATGTACGGAATAGACCAAAATTAAAAATATCCTTAGGATCAAAGAGTGTTGTTGAAAAACAAGAACAAAACTGTGCTACGAACTCTTCTGCAGTGGTGGACCCCACAAAAAGTGACGATATCGTAATCGATGATTCCAAAACAGGAGAGGATGGGGAGAAAGAAAAAAAAGAGAGCTGTGGGACTTGCGAGGATTGTTCATGTACTTTCCCCAAGTACTAAATTTCGTGCTATATTAAACTACCGGTGTGCTCTTCTAAAATATTGGAGATGGTGCAATGCTTCAAGAAGTTTCCTGTTTGTTTCTGTTGCCTTGTAATTGGGTTCCAGAAATACAAACAGATGTTCTATACATGTAGTTCTTTGACTTATATGACTCAATTTTATTCCCGAGTTTGGCTGCAGTACTCTTAAAGGAGCACGGTATTGCCACTTTTTCTCGACAGCCGGCGCCACTCTCCAACCCGAGGGACTAACTACATTTCGGCGAATGACCCAATTTACTGCGTACATTTTGTAATGCATTTTTGTAGTTCGTCTTACTGCCGCTAGGTGGCTCCCTCTACGTCGGCGGTCAAATAACGCATTTGAGATCCAATACCGTGCTCCTTTAAATTGACATCTGGAGGGGGTTATTTGACTCGCCTGTCCCCGGGCCTGCCCCTGTACTAGCTATGGGGAAGTACATATACATGTATGTCTACTCTGGGACAACTTTTTCACGCCAAACTGCACGGTGTGCATGGCGGGTAAAAAAGGCTCCCCATAAGAAAAAGTCAAGTCCACATATCCACGAACAGGTCATAGTGCCACATCCTTCCTCAGCAGTGCTTTGGCCTCGCTCCTTTTCATCCACTCGGACACAATGTTTCTGCGAGTGAAGAGGAACATCATAAACACCCCTGCTTTAGGAGAATGGTCATGCTATTGCCAAGTAATGCTCACTGAATGGAAGCAAAACCTACCATCTAAGCTGGAAGGTTTTCATTCACCTGGTCCTGATATAGGGGTTATTGAGAAGGCCTACAGTACAGGTCACAATTGACATCCCTAAATTCGCGCAAGTTACGTGTAAAGTTACATGTAAGTTACGCAACAACTCACGAGCTATGTTACGCGTAACTTACGAGGTGAATTTCACTAACTATGCAGTGATTTACGAGGCAAGTTAGGCCTACGCGATTTTGGCAAGTTACGGTACGCAAAGCCGTAGGGATGTCAATTGTGACCTGTACTGTACATGTACATGAACAACACTATAACAGTGCTAACAAAACCAAACTTCCAACACAGCTCATTTTACATGAAATCTATTTATGTTCATAAAACAGGTTGATATCGAGAATACATAAATGTAACAGTATATTCAACATATCTGCATCCTCCCACAACAGGGCTTTGGACTCGTTCCTCTTCAGACACTCACAGTGAGTGTATGAAGAGCAGCGAGCTTAAAACCCCTGCTGTGGGAGGATGACATATCTGATGCTCAAGCAGCACTTCTTCAAACAAAGTACAGTAGAACCTCTCTATTGCGGACACCCTTGGGACTGGGTTCAGCTGTCCTTAATAGCGAGGTGTCCTTAATAGGGAGGTTATGACAAAG
>NMRB01006657.1:0-10145 GCA_002633025.1 Notospermus geniculatus
TGTCCTAACCTTCAATCGCCAATATTCCTACCTAAAGAAAATTCCAAACTGCCGGCAAAGATTTTCTTGTTCAGGAAGCGATACTCATTCGATTGAGGTATGTCGGCAACTTTCTTCACGAAATTCCCACCGGATCCTCTTTTGGACAATTTGGAACCCGACTATTTCTTGCGAAGGGACATCGGAGAGAGAGCCGCAACTCCAATTTACCCGTGGGTTTGCACCCACGGTAGTGGACGATTTTTCCAGTGCATTGCCATACATGTATGCCCTTTGTATTCTAGGCCCGTCCTATACTGACACATTGGTCATCGCCCTACAGTATTTGTTTGTTGTCCGCCTCTTGTTGCCTTTACGGTTAAAAGTGCATGTATCACTTTCACAAGTCTACGTACACTTTGTACATTACATGACGAATTTCGCGAGTTGAATGAGAATCCTTAGATGGAATACAAAATCATGACTTCACTCTACTCCCAAAATCCATCACGATCGTTACTCCAAGTGGGTTGAAGATCCACGTTTAGAGATATCCTGACCAAATCAATCCCAATTGCAAAAAGCTGTTGCCATGGCAACCGTCGTTTTAAAAATCTCGCGTTACTTTTTGCTTGAATTCGAGATTAAACCTCGCGACCGGCATGAATTCATAGCTGATCNGGACACTAAGGGTTGTAGTTGGTTTTAACTATTCAGTTCAAATTCATCACCTCGACCAACTTCAGCACGAAGAATTTCATACAGAACTCGACAAGACCGGACTCTGCCTGGGAACGGACATGCATGCCAAAATCTTTTTTGCCCCGCTTGACTTTTTACGTCCGTTTTCGCGCCCTTTCGGCTGTGCTTTTTGTTTTCTCGACATTCTGCTTCCGTTTCTACAACTCTCAGCATATCGTGCATCGAAATTAAAGTAGTCCTACAAATCAGGTGAGTACTTGATAATTATCTGGTATTACCATGGGTTGCTTTCTTCAATCCAAATAGATTTCGTGAACATCCTCCATTTTTTAGTCAACGTGTTATACGGAAGGAAAATGTCGGCGGAAACCGGAAGTCAAAATTCGAGAAAAAGGAAGTAAAAGTCGAGAAAACGGAAGCAAACGTCGAGAAACGGGTGAAGTATGGAAAGTCTAGAGAGCGAGATATTTTCTCACAAAAAAGCAAGAAAAAAGTCGGGAAAAATAATGATTTGGCATTTGCGCAATGTCCTTTCCCATCCAGGACTTTGTGTACACTGTAGCCGATGGAGAACTAAATGGCCTGTCACACTGAAGTAGTTCTCAAAACGCCCTGCTCCGTCCTAAAAAAATCGTAAAACGGATTAGAACGTGTAACCTTTGGCCAAATAATGCCTCGATGTTCTGGAGCACCCTTCCCGTCCATGAAGTTCGTAAAAGACTGTAAAAAGTTGTCACTACGTTCACTCCGTTCGCACAGTTTGAGCCCGTTCGGCAAAATTTTCTAGAACGTACTGAGAACTTGCTCAGTGTGATTGGGGCATTGAGGGCCTGTCACACTGAAGTAGTTCTCAAAACGTCCTGCCCCGCCCTAAAAAAATCGTAAAACCGGCTAGAACGTGTAACCCTTGGCCAAATAATGCTTCGATATTCTGGAGCACCCTTCCCGTCCATGAAGTTCGTAAAAAGTCTGTAAAACGTTGCCACTACGTCCACACCGTTCGCAGTCAGTTTGAGACCGTTCGGCAAAATTTTCAAGATCGTACCGAGAACATTTTCAAGATCGTACCGAGAACTTGCTCAGTGTGATTGGGGCATTACACAGTACGTCATACATGTACAGTACATATTGCATACATTGACAGATGCCTTCGGTATAAAAGGAAAAGCAGCTTGAAGCAAATAAAAGCTTAGTTTCATTCAAATTCCAATGCAGGATGTGCTACTTTTATGCAATATTATTCTATCGAAATAGCTCTTCCATCACGGACGAACATGTCCTGGTCATCATGCATGTGATTGTGACTCGTTATTGGTGTTTGATGGGACATTCGCCTGATTGATTGCCACGCATATTCGATAAGTTATCAATACACAGAGAATAACATGGAAGAGGGAACGCACTTTTGCTATCATTGACCAGGAAAGTGACTCAAGTCCTCTTATGTCTACGAGGGAAGGACTCAGGCCATAGGATTATCCAAATTTCCGATTCTTGTGTCTTACGATTGATGTGAAGTGGTCGTTTTTGTTTGCGTGAAGGAGTCGGCCGAATTTTTTTGGCCACAGCTCTCTGTATACTGTGTTTTCCCTGTTCTTCTGGACAGGCACAAAATAGCACAAATATATTACCAACCAACTAACTTGGAACCAGAATACATTGCCGTGTATTTTAGAATGCTCCTCAACGTAAAGGAGTTCCTCAAGGCTATTGTTCTCCTGTTGAGAACAAGAGTCTTCTTTACGTTGAGGAGCATTCTAAAATACGGGCCAAAGTGTTGCGAATAAATTAGTGGGATCATGGCTTACAAACGATATCACTGGCCTGGCCCTGGCGTTCCTTACTCGAGATATTTGTTTCTTTTATCTATTATAAAAAATTAAGAAACAGCAAAAATCGATAAGAGAGGACCCTTTCTTATCTATTTTTCGGAAACAGTGATCTCCACGCATAGGTACATTGAGCCAAACCATTTTACTTTTTTTTTACAAATTGTTATTGTACATGTACGAGATGGCCCTGCAGAATTTCATATGAGTACGAAGTTGGAGAAATCTCACGGGATTGAGCAAGAAGCCCATGCAGCCATTTTATGCGGTTTCCTGCCGTTAGAGGTCGCCTGACGTCAGAGACATCTGTCAAAAGGTAACGCAGGTGTCCTAAGGTGAGCTCAGCGAGGACGGAAACCTCGCGTAGAGCAAAAGGGCAAAGTCATAGATGTAAGTCATGGCCTCAACGTCATTATGGATGACGTTGTGGCATGCACTTCTTCTCTATGACGTCAAATTTCATGACGTTCTAGGACCGCTAACTAGTGGTGGCCTCTAACGGCAGGAAAGTCTCCCAGACTTGAGCTATTAACCTATGCGATGGTCGGTCTCCGACGCTCCAGAGACGGACTTGGATGAGGTCCCATCGTCGAGGGTTGTGATGGTGTTCTTGTCTGCCGACGCGCCGGAGTCCAAATCATTGCCCATACGATAAGAACACCGTTCGATTCATTGCAAAATAACGAAGCATAGTTTGCTTTTGCAAGCGAATCGTCGATGCATCGGCGACGGCCGGAGATGCACCGGAAATGGACTTGCAATGAAGGCATCTCAACCGCAAGCAAACCGCATTTGTCTGATCCCTTGCATAATGCATAGAGGCAGGAGGGAAAAAACAGAGTACATGTATATTAAATGGAAAAATCATGTATGTGTGTTCAGCAATGTTTGATTTTGCCAAGCGGCAGCCGATGTAGAACCATGCGCACGCATGACTGCTGTAGTGAATGATATGGAGGGTGCACCTTGCAACACAAATAAGTTCGTATTTTTCTTAAGTATTTTTCATCAATCTGTCTAACACAGTATTGTGCACACAAGCGATTCACGTCGTCGATGATACTGTACAGAAGAATTTTCATGTTCAGTATTAAAAGTTTCGGCTCATAGTCTGATATCAACAACGGTAGATGTGTGATCATTCAGTAGAGTCAGAGGAGCTGCTCATTCACTGCCCAACCCCAATCTCCTGCGCATGTCCAGCTTGACTACTTCCGGTTGTCAATACTAAATACTCTCTATTGGCACTGATGTGGCGATGGTGCCTAACCATTCAGACCGCGGTACCCCATTATACACTTGGGTGAAGTGAGGCAAGGTAGCCAGAGACACCCACCGGGAGCCTCTCGCCGACAGTGGGTTTCGAACCTAGGAACTTAGGACCACTATCCAAAGACCAGAGCCACTAGACCACTGCCGACTTTGCCTGTCTAAGACATGCCGTTGATAACGTTGGAGAGCCAATTAGTGAAGTTGTCTCAGTTGAAGAGCCAGAAGTAAGGATATTATGAAGACCATTATGAAATAGGACGGAAGGTTGGCGAAAAGGGAAAAACGATCGAAACAAAATGGAAAGAATCCTGCTACTTACAATCCTATGTAGGCCTACTCTTCACTGTTAGAAATAACAGAGGATTTTACAGAAAATTCCTGCAGCAGAGTCTCAGGGACTGGATCTGTAAAATTACAGACTTAAAGAAATGTTAAAGCCGCGGAAATTGCTTACATCCTCCGACGTTAGTGTAGTGTAAACTGTACTATGCTCTATGTGGATACATTAGAGCTCTGCCTGCTGTTTTTTTCGATGCCGTGCTGAAAACTAAGCATTGATTTTTCGAAGTATGCAAGCATTCGATGCAAGCATTTTGGGGACCTTCTCGAGGCTATGAGACCTCTACCTGCAGTCTCCTAACACTTTGAAAATACCGTATTAAAAATTCAATACTGTGAGGCCTTAACAGAGACTTAGGCTGACCAAATTATATTTTCATACTGCTATCAGAAAGCATCACATGGAAAGTCCAATTGAGTTCCACCAATACAGAAAAACATAAATCATACCATATGTAAATTTACAGAAAGTTCTGTAAAATTGTTACAGTAATTTCTAACAGTGTGCACTGCATATACACGAGCTAATATTCTACATGTCTTGAAAATATGCATCCCACATCTTTGCTAATGATATTCCCAGACTGACTGCCAATAAAATAACTAAAGAAACAATATCGACGTGTGGCTGGAAACTGAATTAGCCCGCAGCATCTCGGAGACGATACCTCCAAACCCGATGAACAACATGTCTGACATATCCTCTAATCAGAAAAGATACAGAACATCAAACTGATTGAGGAACGAGACACATACCCTGAGGGTTCAATCCTCCGCAAGAATGTTTGCATATCGAACTCAAGTCGGGCTTACATTCTTCAAACAAGAAGAATATTGGCATCATATTAACAAAGACGAACATTCCTGGCACGTGAACCGTATTTCAGTCCACGGACGTGTTTTAATCAGGCAGTCTACCCTCGAGTAATATACCTGTACGATGAAAGCTATGAAATTCCAGGTGAACGAATTTCAAATCCATCAGAAAATTCGCTTGATCGTACACCAAGAGTGTCCATATGACCATTTTATTGGACTTATCGTGTTCATGCAACCTTCATGGTTACAACTTCGAGAGATGGTTTTTATCCTTGAGTAACCGCAGATCTTCGAAAATGCGCCACACAAAATTTCTCAAAACGGATGAATTACATTGTACTACATTGTATAGGATGTGCCTTTACTTAAAGCCTTTGATGTGCAAGCTGCCTAATATACATGTAGGTTAGGCATTATCTCATCCCCAGAATGTCTGTCATGTTAGGCATTTTTTTGCCTAATGCTCCTAAGGCAATGCCTTTTGGGCATTTTGCCCAATGTTTACATCAGACGATCTACATGTACCTAAGGTACTGTACTGTCACACTGAAGTAGTTGTCAAAACGTCCTGCCCCGTCCTAAAAACTCGGAAAACGTGTAAAGGGCCTGTCACACTGAAGTAGTTCTCAAACATGTCAAAACGTCCTGCCCCTCCTAAAAAAATCGTTAAACGGGCTAGAACGTGTAACCCTTGGCAAAATAATGCCTCGATGTTCTGGAGCACCCTTCCCGTCCATGACGTTCGTAAAAAGACTGTAAGAAGTTGCCACTACGTCCACTCCGTTCGCAGACAGTTTGAGCCTTTCGGCAACATTTTCAAGAACGTACTGAGAACTAGCTCAGTGTGATGGGGGTATTAGGTACTGTACTGTCACACTGAAGTAGTTGTCAAAACGTCCTGCCCCGTCCTAAAAACTCGGAAAACGTGTAACGTTGGCCAAATAATGCCTCGAAGTTCTGGAGCATCCTTCCCGTCCGAGCCCGTCCATGAAGTTCGTAAAAAGACAGTAAAAAGTTGCCTACGTCCACCCCGTTCGGCAACATTTTCAAGAATGTACACTGAGAATTAGGTCAGTGTGATGGGGGTATAAGGAACTTTTCCTAATCTGACAGATATTCTGAGTTCCCCAGAAAGGGTTTCTGGAGAGACTGGCATAATAATGTGAAGCGCTTGGAAACTTAGTGGAAAGCGCTATAGAAGCGGCACAGTCATTATTGCCATTCATGTACCTTTCATTGGTGTATTATAAGCAAAGTTCGACGAAAGACCGGTTCGTAACATTTACGAGCCGAGAAAAAGGCCAGCCATAAAGGAAAGAGATTGATGATATCCGATAACTGCGACTTTGCGGGAAAAATACGAATGACAAAGAATTGGTTACAAACATCTGAGTCCCCGCAGCGAAACCAAATACCGCACTCGCTGTATAGTAAACGGTACGTTTTCCCAGGTCAATAGATTTCTTTAGAAATAAGCAAAGTCAGATCTTTCAATTAGTTCGTAGAGATCAACACGCTACAGTGTTATCTAACCAATTTAAGAACAATTTCTTCCGTTAGATTGAAAATAATTTGTTTGGCTAACAAATTTAATCTAATTTTCCAAGCTCAATTGTGCAAAAGCTAATATTTGCCAGAAAGATCGATTCTAAAGGGTTCTCATTTTGCACTTTCTAAACAAACTGATTTCCCATTTGGCCTAAAACAAGCACGTAAAATTTGTTTTTCATGAGCTGTGCAGTGACATACATGTAACGGATGGTAATTGCGTAATGCTACTGTCACACCTGGCCGGATAGCGTTAACGGACGTCCGACGGAGAGCAAAATTATAAGTCCGTTCATTTCCGTTCGCATTCGTTTCTTGCCCGTTTCTCGTTCGGGAAATGCGTTCCTTGTCAGGCGAGGTCCGTTCGATCCGGTGGAAAGTTTTGTGCATGCACAAAACTTTCCGCCGGGCAAAAACGTCCGTTATTTGAACGGTTGTTGTGCGCTGTGCATTCGTTTTGTTCGGAACTCGTTCGTTGCTCGCCCTGTACTTGTCAGTTCGCATTCGGTGACGTCCGGTGCAGGGTCACTCGCGATCGGACTACTACCGGATCTGCAACGGGTGAACCGGAGGTGTACCGTATGTTCAGCGGACGATTACCTGATAAGGAACGCATGGAGACTGATGAATGACGGATTCGTAACGGAGTCCACAGGATAAAACTGATGACTTCAGGATAAGTACAGTATTACTACCGTACATGTAACGGGTCCCGAACAGACAGCAACGTACACCCTGGTCGACCTCTATTTTCTTCCGTTCGTGAGGGCCTCCAGCGGCAACGGAGACGACTATCACCACCGGATAATTTTCTTTTGCTCCGTCAGACGTCCGTTAAGGCTATCCGGCAAGGTGTGACAGTACCATTAGGTACATGTACGCCGTCAGCTGACACACAAGGTGAATGTCACTCAGTATCACGTTTTGACATCATGCAGTCCTTTCTTGACTCAACATAAAAGGATGACCAGCTTCACCAACAGTAGGCTATTACATGTTTTGTCATTCACAAATCGTACAATATGTCATGTTTGTCATTCCCTGGCTTAAAAAAAGGAGGTTTGTCCTTTGATTTCTATCTTCTTCGCCTAATGCTGCTCTTCGCCTTATCTTTGTTGTCATTGCATAACACAATTCATTATTCTCAGCCCCCTTATGAGCAACACGGTGTCGTCTGGAGTCGGTTCGATTATATCAAAAATAGATAAGCGCTTATCTACTTTTGATTAAATGCAGTTTAAAGCGAATGGCTCGCGGGGTTTGTTTACATTTTTGGTGGTACCTTCCATAGAGAGTGAATCTAGCCTCCAGGCAAAGCCGTGCGCCAGCCATATGCAACACCTGTGCAAATATGCTAATGTAAACACCGGGGACGAGGTTCAATTAAAAATTTGTTAAAATGAGTTAATGACGTTTTCAAATTCAGTAGGTCAAGATGTACATTTTGTACTATTCCCATTGATTTTGAAGCGGCAGATTTTGCAGAATACGCCTCCGAAGTTTGGCTGTCTAATGCATTTCCCATTAAACTAAAATCATTCTTTGCCTTTTTCTCAAAATGGTGCTTGATATCGATGAGCAACTGTCATGGCGCCACAACAAACCCCGCGAGCCATTCGCTTTAAAGTGTGCAAATCAAATCAACTTCCGTTAACAATTGCTCGAAAAATATTGTAGCTTACAGACAAACTACAAACACCCTACCCACACATCCTATTTCATGAATATAGGCTACAGACAAACGTGCATATATAAATTGTTCGTTACGAGAACCTTTGAAAGTTGAAATGACAACCCAACGCATAGAAAAGTACGAAGTAGATCTAATGCTTTCATCGTTCGTATAAAAAACTTCATTCACACTTCCATGAATACACAGAACAATAGATTGAAGTTTAATGGCAAAAAAGACATTTCTACGGTTTTCTATTTGTGCTTGTTTTTGTACGTAGGTGTGAGTAAACAATCAAGGTATCCGCGGAAAATGTCAGGGTCGCTGTATAGGATGGTACTTCATTTCAATAGGCTACAGCTTTATGCGAGGAGCTGTTTAACATCTACATGTATTTCAATTCAAGGAAACTGCAGTGTAGTTGGACAGTCGGTTCAAACATTTTGTAGCTGTTATCATTATGTAAATTTGCAGTCATCCGGTTGTGCATGGCGCAGCTATTTGAATTTCACATTTATCTGCTCTTAATGTAATTTCCAATAAATAAACGATTGATACAAACAATATGATTTTTTAGCCTTCGGAGCAACGTAACATATCTACAATTCGCAAGGGGGGGGGGGGACATACAGTCCCCCTCCCCGTCATGGTGAGTATCCCAAAAACATGTCTACTCTCCATTCCAGTACCGTGTGGCGCGAGGTTTATTATTAACGATAGCTCCGCAACGGCTGAGCCGAATATGACGTACCATACATCAATCGATTTGTCTTTTTTGGCGCTACAGCCATCACCACTGTCATATTCCCGCAAAACGTGACAGAAAAAAGTTCCTTCACAAATCACAGTTTGTGTTTACGGCCGAAATGGCGGCCATTTTGAAATAACGCAATGCATCGCGCACGTGTAAACTGCACTGAACACCATGGCGAAATGAAATGAGTTTTGAGAAAGGGATCCGTTATGTCGGCCTTACGCGAAAAGTGAAGATAGCAAAAAGATACCGGCAAGAAAGACAAGTCGATTGACGTATGTTTCGTCAAATTTGACCCAGCCGTTGCGGAGCTATCGTTGATAAACCTCGCGCCACTGGGAAGTGGAATGAACTGTAGGCTAAACGCAACCTAGAATCTAGGTTTCAGATCCAGACAATGGATCTTCTTACATGAAAATAAATCTTTACTTCGTAGCAAAGGTTATTAACCCTTGTTGGGCTTCTTTACTTCATAGCAAAATTTATTGGACTTATTGGCCAATAATGCCTGCACTTTGGCCCACATTGTACATGTTGTATATGTATATGAATTTGTACAGTCAGCTGTTCTTTAAATAAAATTATATCATCATCACCCTCGACTTCATCAAAATTAGTCAAGCCATGAATCAGAACGTATGTCATTTTTATACTGCAAGGTCGGCCCCAAACCAGGAATGTTGTCAAATAATTCGACTTGGTTCATGAATTCAGCTGTGACTACATGTACATTGCACTTTTTATTACGTCAGGAGATCCTAATCCTGGAAACCTAGCTGAGGTTCCCTGATTTGGCGTGGACATTTTCTGCGACACCTTGTTAATCCAACGTTTGCCTTATAATGCTATGTCATTGTCACCCTCCTTAAACACATACCGGTAGATGGAATAGCAATTATCGTATAGACAGAATAGCAATTATCGTATTTGATAAATATCATTCTACTCGCTTTGATCAGGTGACCATAGTCCCATGTTACTTGCGTCCTATAAATGTGAGCTCTTTTCTTGATCCGCAGACCGACAACAAACGCCACTACAACCCACCAATCCCACGGCAATGTTGATACGCCTGATCAATACGATCCTAGATGGGTAACTGGCCAATGACTTCGTGCCTCACTTGGCAACCATATATTCCACGAGAGACTCCTTAGCCAGTGGCGGGCAGGTGGTAGTCAAGTACCAACCACTTCTTTCATGCTAGAATAAATCATTAAAAGGAGAAAGC
>NMRB01006661.1:0-10132 GCA_002633025.1 Notospermus geniculatus
TAACCTTTAGTCTGAAGGAGAAACTGCAGCTTCTCATACCTCTTTTACCTGTCCTCACTTCACCCTTCTTTTGTTCTTTTATTACCCATGCCTGTCTATTAATGTATATTCTTTTTGTATTTATTTAATTTCTTTCGGCCAGTTAATTTATGTTCCATTAATTTTTGTTATCTGGGCTTCAATGCTGTTCTAAGCAACAGCCCTGCCCAGAATATTTAGTTTCATGTACTATATTATTTTTGTTTTAATAAAGTTAATTAACAACAATCCGTAGTAAGTAATCATATATGAATGGATACAATATCGCCGAAAATAACACGAAAATTCGGGATTTTATGGTGGTCGTCTGCTTTCTGCTTATAGGCCAAGCCGAAGTCGAATGTTCGCTTCACTACCCCGTGCAGATAAGAAATCACGCCTATTAACAGCGTAATCGGCCATTCAATCAGCACAAGCCATTGTCAAAAATGCCACAATGTCGCTTAGTAACAGAGTTCTTTGTCTGCTTTGCCTAATTCATGCATAGTTCTCTATATCCCACCGCCAGTTCACCACGTCGTTCACGTGCTTTTGTAACAAGTGTGCTAGGCCACCGACTGCAGGGAAAAGTGAATAAATATCCACGAATATGTTTCTTTTTGGGCCTGTGAATGACTTGGATTAGCCGACAAATACTTTCGAATACTTTTTTTCATTGACGGGATTTCAGTGCTGCTGTGGAATTTTCCAATAGGTCCTAATCAATAATGCCATAGCTACGCTGTTCATTTCGGAATGGAGGGAATGCATCCCACCATTCCGAAACGAACGTTTCATTGATAATTCTTTCCGCTGGTACTCTTCTTTCCTCCATTCCGGATCCACATAAATTCTCAACTCCTAAAAATACGTTCTCCCCCTTGCATCCTTGCCCATAAACCTCTGGATGTTGATTTGAGAAGGGTCACTTTTCCTTGACTGCTGTAACAAATCGAGGTGGCGTTGGCGTATAAAACTGCATTGCGATTCCGCAGAAATAATCGTCCCCTGTGATGTAGCACCCATACGTGTATGCCTTGCACGCGAAATTATCAGAACATGGAACCTCGCTGCAGATTGGAGATAAATGGAGTAATGTTCTGAGCTCAAGTGCCAAACTTTGGGCGTGGCCTGCTCCGCAGGGAAAGGTTAATTTCCATTAACTTCGCACAGATAATTCTCATTCGACCTCTAACCAACATGCCTGGAAAATCTGAACCCCTTCTGAAGGGGCGATTGTCCACCTCTGGGCCTGCCTTTGAAAAAATGACTCTAAAATGCGAAAAATATAAAGAATTTGACTAAAGTGGTATTTGTCGCAGATGTCGGTAATAAGGACAGAAGCAGTAGGGGATTTTGTGAGGCAAAATAAAATTATCAGATTGAGGCAGTTCGACTGAAATTTTTTCATCGTTCGAAAGACTTGATCTCGATGCCATCCCCCTCTGAATCAACGTACATATGTATGCATGGCGTAAAAAATCTACATTCTTCGCTGACGATATTAAACGGACAAGTGACTACTCGTGCCAGTCGAGTTGTCAGATGCGGGAGGGCTGTTTTTGTGTTCCTCGGCACGAATCAGCGTCATTTTAATATTCAGTTATTGTGAGGTAAACTGGCGACTTTCCGTTTCTCGTGGCAGATACACGATGGCGTCAAAGCGGTCAGGGTGGCGGTCGGCGAAGCGCGCCGCAGAACATGTTAAGAGTAGAATGAAACAGGTCGCTAAGGAGATGTCGGCAAATTTTCTCGCGGCCCACATTGGTGACATCAAACACTTCGCGGCAGTGTATTTCGAACCACACTTTCAGAAGTGTAAAGATGGTGCACTGCCAATCCAGGTACGCTCATTTCCACTCTCTACTCGTATCGTCTATTCTTGTGTTTCCGGCAACAGAAATGCAAAGATGACGATACGACGGAAATGAACAAGATCACCAAAGCCTGCGATATGCTCGGTAACTTCGTTGCGGCGACGAAGCAAATTAATGCCACACGTTTAAACGGTGTTAGAGCAAAGCACCCTCGAGGTCCCATTGGCGCAGATACGCGAATGGAACGAGACAGTGTCGCAGGAGGTGTACGAGTTCCTTTCTGGTGTGGAGGACGGTTCAACTGCTGTGAGTGAGTACTCGCATGCGTGGTTCAGAGACTACCTGATGGCGCGGCTTGCTATTGAAAATGCAAGCCGGCCATCAGGTATAGCGCTGTTCAGGTGCACAGAATTTGAAGGTGGCATTAGGGAGGTCCAACACGGCATCCAAAATGCGACAGCGAGGTGGCTTTTAAGGTTTTGTTCACAAAACCTTTATGTCGCACGGTCCGCAGGTGCTGATCGCGACCGCCGAACTGTTTGACCTGATGAAACGATACAGCAACAGTGTGCGGAGTGCGGTGCCGAACTTGCCAACGGATAAGAACTCACAGGAGTACAAGAACAGTGCATTCTTTCCGACGTGGGGAGGCGATACACCTTCCACGTACACATTAGGCAACGTCATGCCCGCCGAACTCCCACACGGCATTGCTCCCAATCGGTTGAGCGGCCTGCACAAGATAGTTTCAGAAGAGCACACGTTCAAACGCCATTCAAATGCACCTATTCGACGATCAGAAAAATAGTAGTAACGCACCGCGGCAGGACTCTGAATGACCCTGACATGCGGAAGCTTGCCGGCTTCATGAGGCATAGACCGAAGACGCAGCAAGCCTTTTACGACATCCAGAGTACACGTGGAATGTCTTCGTCGGCCAAGCGTGTGAGGTCTGTACTCATGGGGGACACGCAGCCGGCAGCTTCCGCCGCCGAGGTGTCACCACGCTGTACGCTTGAGGAATGGCAAGGCGGTCCTTCTACTAGTAAGGAAACCGACGCGAGTGTTCCCGCGGGAGAATTGCCGGACAACGCGAAAAGTGAGAATACGCAGGAGGACGTAGAGGATTCCTCGAGGACCGAATCTTACTCCGCGACAGAAACTCAGGAGGATGCCCTAAATGAAGATGACCTGATACGCCTATGTGGTCGCAAATATAATACCCGTAGTATAGCCGTCATCATAGGGTATTTCATGGACATATTAAACAGACGCGAGGTCCCGTTGTGCCAGCAGATAAGAAAGGCAATGGGGTCCGATACTGATTTTGCCAAAATGTGTGGGAGAAATAAACTGGATGCCGAGATGATTCGACAAAAATGCAGGCACGTTCTGAAATACTTGGATGATAACAACAAACGTGCCATGCCGGCGTCCCACTACTTCGACACTTAGACTAACAGCGACGCTAGGCCAAGGTTGCCTCACAAATAATCTATCGTTTAGATCCTTTAACGTTTTCGTTCAAAATTAACCCTTTTCAGTTCATTCTTTAATTGGCCAAGGTGATCTCCTGCTCACATAGGTGTCAACTTTTATACTTAGGGGTAGGGAATTTAGAACAAAAAAGCAAGAGACTAAGGAGTCGGGATGGCATCGTCATCCAGACTGTTGGGTCGCCTACTTCGACACCACATTTCGGGAAATGCTTCATGTCACGGAGCCAGACGTCAGCTAACAGCGCGTACCCATAGGTGTAACCTGTACAAGTAAAGCAAGCTAGCACAGGGGCATGCGGCACTTGATATATACATGTGACCTGCGCCGGATTAATGCAACGGGTACTCAGTCTGGCCGCTGTTCCCGACCTCGCTGCAAAAACAACAAGGAGTGACCGTGGCCTTATCATATTTTTATTTAGTTGCAATTTCATTTCGTTCATTCTTCGCATCTATGACACACTTAAGTACGTCTATCGTTAAGTTGTATCTTATAATTCATTTACGTCCCAATTTAAAGAGAATATTTCCTTTGGTCTCGCCACAGCACACGTGAGCGTGCGTAGTGCACGTGAGAGCTACGGGCCCTCTACTCGCTGTGGTCGCACCTGTGTTTGGATGCTTGCTGAATGGATATGAACTTGTGGCCGACCGTGGGGCAAGCGAAATACGGTGATTTATGGGGAGGGGGTGGCCTAATCGTTTAAATTACGTTTATTCGGCTAAAGTATGCATGTGAGCCCGTTTGGCGGTTTAGTTCAATTTACTTTTCATTTGTGGCCAGTTGTAGTGGATGGGNAATCATAATTAACAATTAAATAACTAATCAACAATGAAATAAAGGAACACCGCCCTGTCGTAATTGGCCTCAATGGCAACAGTTCCTTGATGACATATTGATTCACATATATAAATTGGGGTCACAGTATAACTTTATTCATTTTAAGTTTCATTACTTTTTTTATTTATCGGGTGCATGTGCCCACCTCCCCGTGGTGCACCCCGGGCACATACCCAACTTTCATCTTGGTGAACTGTAGGTTTGTGGCAAACGGGCCAGTTTATCAATAATTTATTCTTAACATAATCTCACGGTCTTGGTATGGAGGTTCGAATCCTCCCCAAGGCTATAAATATGATCTTGCTGGTGCAAAGTGGGTAGACTGCCTTGTGGCCCACACCAAGTTCCCGTGAGACTTGAAAAAAAACGCCAGGATTTCGGCGATTTTTAGTAACACACACAATGTTACGCAATATCACCATTCAGATTGGGAAAATATTCAAAGTACAACACCCCCTTCCTAGGTAAACTACCCTTAATTTTGGACGTTACGTTGCGAGTGAAATACATCATTGAGTCGTTCGTAAAAGACGCACGGAAGCAAAGTTTAGGCTCGATCAGTTCGCTGGGGGTCAATCTGCGGCCCTTTTTTAGTCGATTTGAGGCCTCATTTACGGGGAAAACGAGTAATTTTACCCCACTAGTAGTGGCCGCACCCGGGCCCAATTGGGTGGCCCTTGTAGCTCTTACGTATGGCAAACGTGCAACGTTGAACGATTGAAGGAAATCGTAAAGATGGCGGAGTGGCGGCCATATTGCCACTTTTCCTGGATTTTGGAGATCTTTAATAACACAATGATGATGTTAGCCATTATCACCATTCACTTTAGGACCCTACACGTTTCAGGGGTAGGGCACTGACGGTTGGACCGAACAACGTATTCAAATGCGGCCAACGGGTTAACGAAGCCGACACCCGGGGCTACCTTCACCGCGTTTGGCAACCTAGGCTGTCGCTCCCTGGTGGAGATATGCGACACCCACGTTCGCCTTCACACATTTTTTCACCCGCTTCACCGAGGAAACCCTTCGTGGCTGACTCCTAAGGGGCACAAGACCCCTTCAACGGGGTGGAGAGGATAGCCCCGGGTCTCGGCTACGATGTCCCGTTGAGAGCTTTCAAATAAATCAAAAGGGGCCGCCGTGAGCGGCCTACCCCTGAACCTTGTCTGAGAGAATCGAGTATGGTGATATGTCCTAACATCATGAAAGTTACACTTTATCTCCAGGAGATTTTTTGTAACGCAAAATGTAACATCACGAAAGTTACACTTTATCTCCATTGCACTCTGACGTCATCGTGTACGTCATCCTGCCGCGTCACGGGTAATTAAATTCGGGTAATTAAAGATTTAAAATTCATTTTAAACGTCCATAAAATACAAAGAATTGAAAGATATTGTTAACAATTGATGATGAGACGACAAAGTTTACGTGCGCGTGCCAAACGTACCCCGTGGAACGACTGAAAGACATTTTCAAGATGGCGCCGTGGCGGCCATATTGCCATTTACCTGGGTTTTTGGAGATATTCTGTAACCCTACCCGTAACGTTACAAATTATCACCGTGGAGATTTTTTGTAACGCAATATGTAACATCACGAAAGTTACACTTTATCTCCATTGCACTCTGACGTCATCGTGTACGTCATCCTGCCGCGTCACGGGTAATTAAATTTGGGTAATTAATGATTTAAAATTCATTTTAAACGTCCATAAAATGCAAAGAATTGAAAGATATTGTTAACAATTGATGATGAGACGACAAAGTTTACGTGCGCGTGCCAAACGTGCACCGTGGAGCGATTGAAAGACATTTTCAAGATGGCGCCGTGGCGGCCATATTGCAATTTACCTGGCTTTTTGGAGATATTCTGTAACCCTACCCGTAACGTTACAAATTATCACCACGGAGATTTTTTGTAACGTAACATGAATGTTACGCATTATCACCCTTCTGTTTAGGACACTACACGTTTCAGGGGTGGGGCGCGTATTCAAATGCGGCCAACGGGCACTTGCGGCGGACACCCGGGGCTACCTTCGCCGTGATTGGCCACCTGGGCTGTCACCCCCCGGTGGAGATATCCTACACCAAAGTCTGACTTTACACATTTTCGCCACTTTCGCTGAGAAAACACTTCGTGGCTGACGCATAAGGGCCTCCAGACCCCTTCAACGGGGTGCAGAGGATAGCCCCGGGCCTCGGCTACGTGACCCGCGTAAGCTTTCAAATAACCCGAAAGAGGGCGAAACCCTCGGCCTACCCCTGAACCCTGTGTGTGAGAATCGAGCATGGTGATATGTCGTAACTTAGTGACGTTACACTTTATCACCTGGTGATTTTTAGTAACACAAAACGTTATACATTATCACCCTTCGGTTTAGGACCCTACAAGTTTCAGGTGTGGGGCCCTTGCGGTTGAACCGCACAACGTATTCAAATGCGGCCAACAGGTACTTGCGGCGAACACCCGGGGCTACCTTCGCCGTGATTGGCAACCTGGGCTATCGCCCCCTGGTGGATATATGCTACACCAAAGTCTGACTTTACACATTTTTTCACCACTTTCGCTGAGAAAACCCTTCGTGGCTGACGCATAAGGGCCTCCAGACCCCTTCAACGGGGTGCAGAGGATAGTCCCGGGCCTCGGCTACGTGACCCCCGCGTGACCCACGTAAGTGCTTTCAAACAACCCGAAAGAGGGCGAAACCCTCGGCCTACCCCTGAACCCTGTGTGAGAGAATCGAGCATGGTGATGATGTTGTAACTATAAAAGTTATACTTTATCGCCTGTTGGTTCACTTTATCGCCTGTGGTGATTTTTTGTAACAATATTTAAGTTACATTTTTATCTCCAACCCCCAGCAAAAAGGGAAAAGAACCCTTAACCCTCTTTACGATCGCCAGCGCCCCCTCGACGGACGTTCTTAGAAACTATTCGACGTTACAAAAAAATCCCCAAATATGTTACAAAATATCCCCAAACCTAACCCTAGGTTACTCATATCACCGTAAAGTTACAAAAGTCTCCATATCGCTAACCCTGAGTTACAAGAATCTCCAAATACTGACAAAAAGTCGCCATTTCGCTAACCCTAAGTTACAAGGATCTCCAAGGAGTTACAAGCATCACCAACACGTTACACTTTATCTCCACTGGCGATTTTTTGTAACTTCCAAAATATCACCATATTGTTACCAATATCTCCATTTTTGTTACACATATCGCCAAAAAGTTACAATAATCGCCAATAATGTTACAAAATCGGGGTGATACGTTACAACAAAGGTGATTGTACCTGGCTGCCACTGTGCCATCTGGGTTGCATGAAAGGTGTTTTTTCCATCTAATGTACCATCATTTATGTCAATATTATCAGCAGAGAAGTGGGCAAATTTACCAACTACCAAATTTGGCGGGACAACCAAACCAGTTTCTAAATCCATACTCTGTAATGTGGCCTCTGCCATGCCAGTGTCAATCTGAAGTATCTGTTTGTACCCAATGACAGTTCCAGCCTTATGAAATAGGTCTACAAGCTGTCTAGATCTTGTAGATTCATGCAATGAGAGACCAAGCCCAACTTGCTTTGGAGGAGCCTTCTTGCGCCCACAGACTGCAAAGACTAAGTCTTGCCCAATACTAAGGACACGTTTTTTCCTCACTGCGTCCAGTTCCTGAGGACTACAGTCATCAAATTCTTCATCAATGTGTGCCTGACCACCAAGCAAAAGGCTGAGGAAAGTTTGCACACTTGATGGCACCGAGGTCATCTCAGCTGTCTCGCTTACATTTACCCCAAAAAAGCCCTCATGGGCAGTGATGTCACGGCGAAGTTTCAGGGCAACGTGGACCATTGATATGAAATCATCATCATTGCGCCTGAAAATCTGGATGGGGTCGTCATCATCATCATCATCAGTACAACCCTTTTCATTTTCATGATTGACTAATTGGGACAGGGGTACATGGTGAAGAGAATTCGGAATGAGGAGGGACGTTCTTTCACTGGGGTTGGCACTTCGAAGTAAAACGAAGTCATAGATCCCCCCAATGAACTGAGACAATGTCTCCCTAAATGTTGCAAGCCTGCTAAGGTATTTCAATGGTATTTCCATTCCAAGCTCAGTAGCCAATTCTTTGTATCTGTTAAAAACCTCAGACAAGTCCAATAAATGTCCTTGCTTTGCATGACTTCTCAACTCTTGCAGCAACCAAATGACAGCTAAATCAGCTGACCGACACTCAGTCTTCGCACTTTCAGCCTCACGAAAGAATCGTTTGAGACATTTCGGATGATAACATCCTTCCGCGGCGATCAAGTCATGGACATCAGCAATGCGGACGAATACCCTGTGAACATATTTAGCTTGGGATATAATGTTCGAGCTCACGTTGAATGTACTTATTGAACACAATTTTGGTTCACTTCTGTCTGCCTCCTGGAAGAATGTACAAAACTGCCAGTCCATTTTCTCAACTTTGCTCCGTAATAGAGGTGGCAATTTGGCTTCAGCGACTGATGAGCGAGAGGACATGGCATTGGACTCTTCACTTTTACGTTTCCTCTCTATTTTCTGTTTATTCGTATAATTAGCATAACAGAGTAGTCTGTGGTATAGAAGTTGTGGAACTTCATGTGTGTTACTTGCGGCATCATGGAATATAGATGCAAGCCTGTCCACAGCTTCTCTGAAGTCGCAATCTCTTAGTTTCCGCCTTAGTTCGGTTGCCTGTCTTAACGACTCGATGCCAACAGCAGTAGCTGCACTTAAGGGATCATTCGACCGTGAAGAATCGCTCTGGCAAATTATGCATTTTCGGAAATTAATCTCCTTTTGACGTTTGAGAACCAAGACTGGTTCCATGTTGCCCTACAAGTAAAAAGAACCCTTTTTGAAAGTTTATGCAGTAAATATAGATTAGGTCTAGTCCTACATGCAGTCGATAGCCTTCCAGTAATAACACAGGCCTACACATCAACTTGTTGTCAAGATACACCGTACACATACGTAGGGCCTGGTCTATGTAGCCTAGGCCTAGGCCTCGGTAGGCCTGTCATGATGCGTAGGCCCTACCTAGGCCTAGCTAACTTGGATTCACAAAAAAATCAGGCGCATTATTAACTGCTGCCTTGCTTACCTGCTCTTAAAGTTTTGTTTGGGAAAGTTAATTCTGATAAATGAATCTGCCAGACAAGCAGGATAGCAACTATCAAGGTTATTTCGATTATTTCATGATTGAAAAAATGCAACATCCAGCATGCACATCCAGCATGCCCAGGGCCACACCCATTCAATGCATGCAATGTCAGCAAATTGGTCAATCTTCATTGTGTCAACTGGACAGGCCTATTTGCTGGTAACGAATGGCATCATCAGATGTCAGGCCTGTGCACCATTCCAAAAATAGAAATTAGTAGTACTCACCTCCATCCTGAGCCTGGCTCTCAATGCCAAATGCACAACTGCAATTTTCTCAAATACCGTACCCCAGTTGGTCCCTCAAAATCAAGTCATATGATTGAACATATATTGAAAAATATTTCTGTAGACTGTCATGTATCATTTCAAAGGTAACAATAATGTTTAAAGGATGAACCATGCACAGTTGTGTAGAAAGGGAGATAGGTTGTCCAATTTTGCGACTTTTTCTGAAATCCTTGCCGTTTTCGAGAAAACATGTTTTTTGTGATATAATTGTAATGCATTTTCCTTTAATTTTGAAAATAAAAATGCTATTATCTCACTCACAGTATAAAAATCTTCAACTTTTGCTTCCATAAATGTATAGGACATACAGATTTGTGCATTTTATGAAAAAAATATAAATTTGCACTTAATGACCTTTGACCCCTATTTTGACCCCTTAAATGTAAAAAATTCGCCGAGTAACACCCCTAGCCTTTTCACCACATCAAAATGTACCAGAAAATGCATAGTTACTGCTCC
>NMRB01006663.1:0-10119 GCA_002633025.1 Notospermus geniculatus
TTTCCACGACGTTCTTCATAAATAACAAATGTATTATTATCTCTTGCAGCTGAAATATTGTAAAATGTGCAAGGTATTCCTGCATAGATAAGCCTGATACTTTCTACATTTTCTACTTCCTCATCTAATTGAATTATTAAATCATTTGCATCTTGGCCAGGATAATCTTTTGAATCTATCATTAGCATTCTTTCCATTTATATTACGTAAATCTATGAAACTAGTACCTGGGAATAATAGGCCTATATCTGCCATGGTTTTAGTGTGAATTTCGCCTTATGAAACGGGTCAAGTCAGTTATGGCACATTAAGCTCGGGTACGCGCGTGATGGAAATCTTCGTCTTCCGTCCAGATCCTTTCAATTCCCTAATACTGACAACGTTATCATATTCATAATCGCTAAAATTGCAATTATGAAAGGTTATTGGTGTATATGAAACATTTTGTAAAAGGTGGTTAGAACACAAAAGAATTGTAAAAAAAGAATCATTTGGTGTATTTCCATGGTTTAAAATTACTCATGGACTGGGTGAAATATCTGTCCACATCGACGACAGACATACCAGATGGATTAGCATTTTTGGAAGTTAATTCCTTGATGAAAAGAATGAAACATGTAAATATTGTAAAATAATTGTTATGGAATAAAAGATTGTGAATTATACACTATTTCATGCTCCCTTTTACCTTCTTTAGATTTCTTACTGTTTCTCATACAATTGATTTTTCTCATATTTCTTTTAAGCACGAACTTCAGAAAAATAGCGAGTAAAAATAACCCTAAGTATCCGACTTTGCCCTGCCTATGACTGTGCCCGCTCCCCTCACATGCCTCACAGCACCTCTCTCACACAGACACACAGCTTCCCTGTGATGGCCATAAAATGCAATACTCTACCACACCAATGTACAGCTGAAATTGAAAACCCATGCCGGGATATGTAGGTCACAACGACGTTTTTTATAGGTCTACCAAGTTGCTTCTGTTTGTGTACTCCAGTGTGATTAACGTGATTAATCTACCCAGTTGACAGCTACTTATGATAGCGGAGACATGGCACACGTCTTTAATTGACAACACTGGTGTCTGAAATTCTTTGAATTCTTTGAGGAAAGTACCTTGGAGCTTTTCCATAGACTGGTAATGGCCATAAATGTATTTGTCACGGATCGCCCCCTGGTGGAAAGACCCCTGTGACCTTGAAAGTAGGTCAAGGTCAAAACCCGTAGGATATATTATGAAGCTGTCACAGATAAACCTTCACACCAAATTTCATCACTTCACTTTATCACAATTACTTTAGGAGTAATGACCATAAATGTGTTTTTCACACATCGCCCCCTGGTGGAAAGACAGGGAGTTGGATCGAAATTCCAAGAGTGTTGTGCACAATAGTGGATGAGTACCTAATATATACCAAAGTTTCAAGCTCCTCCGTTGAACGGTCTAGGAGGAGATATCACTTTCGGACGGACGGATGGACAGCCGGACTGAAAGCGGAGGGTAAAACAATATCTCCCCGACTTTTTTCAAAAAGCGGAGAGATAAAAAGTGATGGAATATTTAACTCATTATAAAGGCCTACAATACAAAATAGGTGATTCTAGCTTTCAACGTTACCTTTAGAAAGACAAAGGGTTTTTTTGTTTGGAAAATTTGCTGCTTGGTGGCAAGCACAGGCGTTAAATCAGGCCGAATTCACAAAAGCAAACAGGAAAAAATATACAGACACCGAAAAAATAATAATAAAGGAATGGTCAGGGTGCTACGGGATTTGAAGCCCTGGTTACTGTGGTTACATTGAGGTGGATTGATAAAGCAGTACATGAGTCTGACACCAGAGGGCCAGGCGCGTGTCCCGAGGGGGGTCCAGGGAGTTCGGACCCCCTGCTCGCGCAGGTCATAGATTTTTTTACCGTATCACTTCAAGCGAGCATAAATGACAGGGAGAGGGGCAGGTAGGTGAAGGGTCTAGCGGGTTCCCTGCCCTGATATACTACATGTATGTACATGTACATGTACAAGTAGTAACCGCTATATTTTTGTTATTAGTAAGCCCATCAGGTATCCGTTGTTGGGTGTGGCGGAGGCGACCAGGTTCACTCAGTCAAGACATGTTCAAGGCTGAAATGCTGGGAAATGGCGTCTTCGACATGCCGATTTTACAAAATTTCCGACGTGAGGGGAGAAGTTTTGTATCTGCAAATCACTTATGTCATTTCAAAATTGACTGAATCCCGGTGGTTCTTCGTAATCTTATTTATATATGCAGTGAGTACCTGATTTACTGGTGGTTGTTAGAATTTTCTAACTCCAGATCAATGGGCCCACAAAAGGAGAGTTGGCGTAGGAATAAACCCCAATTTACAATACCACCAGACCCCGGTAGTTTACTTCTTTCATAGGCATTGGCCAACCCCGTTGTGGTCCTAAAATGCATATTATAATGAGGAAAACCTGGTGTCAGTAAATCATGCCAGACCACCAGTAAATCAGGTACTCACTGTATATAGATAAGATTCTTGTTATTTTTGTTTGTTCATATAAGTCAGAGTTATTTAGCATTCACACCCTAGAAATGCTGCATTCTGATTGGGCAATGGATTTCTGACCGCCCCATGCTTGCCTGGGAGGCCCAATTTCAGCAGGGCTTTGTGTGGAGTGTATGAAGAGGAACGAGACCAAAGCCCTGCTGTGGGAGGATGTATCATAAAGATTCCTCCTATGTTCCCGACTCATTTTAATCATGTGAGTTGGTTTTTTGAATATTTTGAATAAAGGGAGAAAAATAGTAGAAAATGATATTAAAATCATGCAGGCGTTTTTTTCTGCCTCGAAGGGGCAGGGACCTTATTCATGAAGTTCCCGTAACTTACGGGAGTGGGCAAACTATTGTCCTTTTGCAGACAACCTATTGATCACTATCAGCCTGACAAAGGATTTGCGTACCCTTAAAGTTACGGGAGCTTTGTGAATAAGGTCCCTGAGTAGCCTTTATGAAGTTGATAATAGTGAATATAGGTTCTCACCATCACCAGGGTCGGCCAGTTGGACAGACTGCGCCCTGAGCGACGTCACTAACCCACGAGGCTCCAGGGCTTGATCAATCACACCCCGAGGAGGTAAAAGATCATGGATAGCTGACCAGGGCCAATTACTTAAGTATAAGTGGGACACTTATCCTTTGTTCAACACAAAAGATAAGTATCACACTTTGACTTAAAGCGATGTGTCAGCCAAAAATTTTGAATGCAAAAGGGGACGAATCTTTGTTACTCATTTCCTGCATTCTGATTGGCTAAGAGGGCAATGTTTACAAACATCATCCTTCTGTTTACAAAACGACTGTTGATTCGCTTTAAGTATGTTTACAAGCCTGGTGGCGACAGGGCTCACTAAGTGGAGGGTTGTGAATAGGAGTGACAGAAAATAGATGGATAATTCGCATCGACTGTCTTTAAAAAAAATATCGACTGTAATAGGTTGTATCAATATTTATAATTATCAGAGTCATCATGATCCACATGTCTAATTGTATTTTCTGAGGAAGTTGAATTTGACGGTTAACGATTAATAAAAAGACCGGGTTTATTTATCGAGCCACTCGATGAATAAGCACTACTTTCGGTCTTATTTGTCATGCCGCTCGATTGAAAAATGAAAAAAATATCATGACCACAAGGGAATCGAACCCTCGACCTCATGGGTGTAGTCCCCACATCTTTGCAATGTGCCAATCAACACACTGAAGAGTGTGTTAGAGTATTTATCACCTGTTTCCGGAAATACGGGAAGCTCGATTTTGCGTACTGTTTACCAAGCCGGGCTTGATAAATAGTCACTTCGTAATAAAAATGGATTATATAGTCAAGAAACTACCCCCTCCAATCCAAACACACTCATCAATAAAGCAACAGACCCTTTACCGCAGGATATTCAAAGACAAACACACACTTCCTCAAAATTTGTTCGCCGCTGGTCATCATGCTAGTAATAACAATCCACTATACACATCATCGCCAAATAAACGTGACCTACTTTCACCGCACGCTAGCTCCATGTAGCGTAATCCGTGCATACACGATTGAAGTAAAACAAGCGACCAGGTATGGTTCGGCTAGTCTTGCTTTCTGCGAAAAATCCGTCGATTCGGCCTCTATTCTCTCGACAACGACGTTATGGTAAAACCAAACGCACTGACAAACAAAAACTAATGACCACTTGAATATTTTTCGAGCCAAGTTCCGTACACAATTCTACCCAATTAACTCACGCCCGTGCAAATCAGATTCGGCCCAATCATTTCTCATTGCCAGGAAGGAAATCCAGCCTCACGCACGATACGCATCCGCTCTTTCAGCCCCAAAAAACCCTAATATCTCAAAAACTATGCAACGTAACAAAATTTCGTTGACCTCAGACAAAACTACATACAATTCACCGTATATATATACCACGATCAATAACATTGGACAAAACATGACTCCACAATCGCACGGAAACGAAAAATCTGACACGAAAATAAGGGTCACTTAGTGAGCCAATGAATATGGACCCAGATCGCCTTACCAACACGCACAGAGTTCATAGATATCTCTGACGTTAAGTAACCCTCCCTCTCTACCCCTTTACTTGTTGATTGTCTCTAATTGTATCTCTGTGTGGGGAATGTTCTTTTTGTTGTCATGGTGTAGAACATGCTTTTTGCTGTCATGTACTGTCGGCGGATTTTGACCTCAACTTGCTGGGAATGACCCATCTAGAGACAATTTTGCGCGACACGCTATTGCGTTCAGAAAATCATGATATGACGAATTTCATCCAACACTGGAGTTTGTCCGTTTATTTAGGGTTGAAGCGCCATTTGCCTCAGAGTGAACAGTGATGTGAGGTTGACCTCCGTTACGAACCACGACCACCGCGCCATGACGCGTCTTTTCTTCATGGTTCGGGCAGTTATGTCTGGCAAGGTCACCGTCTCGCGGGATTTCTTTCTGGCGTCTGTCAGATGACCCCGTCGCCCATGCTGTAGTTGACAAGTGACGGACTTGCTAGGAATGTTAACAGATACCCCCCCCCCCCCAAGCTAGCTCGCGCACCTAGGACGAGATTCGTCCCGTGTCGTCACATCGAGACTGAGTCTTCATACTATTTCTTCACAAGAATTCTATGACTAGGTTGGAGTATCATATGAGCTCAATTTCAAAAAGCAAATACATGTATGTGGAATTTATATGAAATAGGATTTCATTCTTTTTGAAATTTTAATATTTTCGGAATATTTTGTCCACGTTTTTCAATCTCTGTATGCATTCCATCAAATAAACCCTAAGTAAGATGTGCCAGTCCAGTTTATATGCAGTTTTAATAAATACATTTTATTTCTTTGTGAGGTGTAAAACACTTATTGGCCGAACTGTGCGCGCAAATGGAACTGAAACTGAAAGGAGTCGCGTAAACTGGAGGTCTTTAAAATTGTCCCTTTTTTTATCCGGTCCCTGACAGTTCTCATATGACCTGACTTATTCTTAGTAGAAGCAAAGGACCGCACAAAATATTTTCTAAAGGTGTAGGAGCATGTAAAAATGCCTGTTGACACCCTGATTTCATACAGCAAACATGCGAAAACGCCCGTTACCATGGTAACCACTCACAAAAATGTCGTTTTTTGTAAATCCCGATTACTACATGTACCTACTCTCGAGTGATATTCATGCCGTTCAAATGTCTGTTAGTATATTATGTTAGGCCCGCTACCCGTTAGAAACAATATACAGTTGCTGCGGGGTCAAGGTCAAGGTCAAAGGTCAAGGTGAACCTGATTTTTCTCATTTTTTTACCAAATTCAAAGTGCATCATAGAAATCTTAATCACCCTGTAACTCGCGCAACTATCTGTGAGTAGTATCTTAAGATTTAAAAAATATCTTTAGTATCTATAGTTTCATAATCAATGCATAAGTGTTACCAAAAGTCATGCGTGTCCGTTTTTCTGAAGCGGATAAGGTTATAAGAAGAGTGTCGCAATTTGAGAATTTGACGTAAGGCTTTGACGTAACTAGTTTACTTAATTGATTGATGATAGGATGAGATTTCTCGTCTTTGCAACTGTTTGAACATCGGTATTGATGCTGTAACATCAAAGAGACATCAAAGATATTTGCGTCATCGATGACGTCATGACGTACTTGAACATCTTGTACTGTTGGCGCAGGAGAAGACCGCATTTGCGCCCGGTGTGATGATGGTCCCTCGTCACATTCTTGATTGGAACACTCCAGTAATCTGCATCTTGGAGATTTGCACATACGGAAATCAAGAGAAAGGGGAATGAACATAAGGTGAGTCTCGAACCACTTCCAATTTCAACGAAATAGGAAATAAACAATACAATAAACGCATTTTCTCAACTTGCTCATTGAAAACCCCTGTGTCTGTGAAGCCCTTTCATCCACACCGTTGCAGTTGTCGGGGAAGACGCTGTCGTTCTACATTTATGAAAACAGGCCTTAAAGTTTGTTCCCCCTTGCATTTTTAGAGCGATACGGGTAGTTGGAAAAACTTTGTTACTGGTGCCTTCAAACAAAGCTGTTGCCGCTCTTCTGGCGGAAAATACTTTTGGGTAAAACGGGCCTCCCATCATCTAGGCCTATGTTTACAAGAGCAGTTTCCTCCATTACATGCCGTTTTTTTTCAAAACGGCACACGAACTGTGGCGTTTGAGGTTTATTTTATAATTACTTAATATTTCTCTAATACGTGTATGTTTCCTGTGAGTCAGGGTTTCAAGAAAGGGTAGCCACCACGACGTACACCTTGTGAGGGCGAAAGCATGGTGTCTGAATTCTTTCCGTTGCCCGCCAACCCTCGGCACGTCGCGTCTGCGCCTGTTCACCATATTTTGAAAGTCGCTCTTGGGCTGCTTTTCCACGAGACGTTTGCGGGCGCGGAATAGGAGGCGGACGCGGGTAAAAAAGATCGATCCAACGTATNTTCCGCGCCCGCAAACGTCTCGTGGAAAAGCAGCATTTGGCTGCTGTTCGACGAGACGTTTGCGGACGCGGTTTCGGTGGCGGGAGCGGGTGCGGGTGAAACTGCTAAAGGGAAATACATTGGCTCGAATTTTTCCACCCGCGCCCGCCTCCTATTCCGCGCCCGCAAACGTCTCGTGGAAAAGCAGCCTTATACGAGACCTATGGTGGGTATCCGTATACGCGACTAGAAATCAAAAACTCCCTATTGGCAACTCCAAATAAAGCTTTTCCTACTGCGTCTCGCAAATAAGATGGAAAATGCTGCAATAGAAACGGAGACACTAGCGAGGACTCCGAGTTCAGTTACTGAATTACATTCAAGTACGGACATCCTTGACGATCGTTTTCTCTACCACAAATAATGGTGTTCCACAAGATGAAAATGTCCACCACATCATTCATGCCAAGAACGTCCTCAGCAATTCAGTCTCATAGTTTAAGTTTGTGTCTGAAGTTGGAAAGTATCGCAAATTAATTATAGGCCTAGTGGTTATAAAAATATTTCATATAATGTTATTGTCCTTCACTGCAGGAGCTTTCGTTGTCAGAGTCCGTCAGAAGCCAAATCTGATTGAAATGATGATAATGATTGAGTGATACAGATGGAAATAAGGTACTGATCATTTAAAATCTTTAATCCCTCCCGTTTTATTACATTACTTATTTTATTACATGTACATGTAGTCATTTTATTTTGTGCTCTAGTAATTGTGCTCCTCCGTTTCAGAGATTCTGTTGTCAGACGGAACACGACCGAATTTGATTGAGACGATGGACTTACTTGTTGTAGACAAAGATTAAGGTATTGAATACAGATCATATAAAATGTTTAATNGTGACGACGTTCCCAACACTACGCGCCATGTGACTTCCATTCTACGACGTCATTCATGCCGTTTTGTCAGCTGCACACCCTGGGCCTCAAATAAACAAGAAGAAAACATTTTGTTTCACATAAATCGCGTAAAAGTCTGATATTTTTCCATTTGGCCCAATTGACGGGATCGATCTATAGTAATTGTGCTCTTCCGTTTCAGAGATTCTGTTGTCAGACGGAACACGACCGAATTTGATTGAGACGATGGACTTACTTGTTGTAGACAAAGATTAAGGTATTGATCATATAAAATGTTTAATTACCACCTGTATCGTTTTATCCGCATGTAGGCTACCGTACTTATGTTGTTTTTTACTCTAGTAATTGTGCTCTTCCGTTTCAGAGATTTAGTTGTCAGACGGAACACGAGCTGAGCGAATTGATTGCGACGATGGCCTTACTTGTAGTAGACAAAGATTAAGGTATTCATCATACAAAAGTTTTTATTACCACCTGTATCGATTTATCCACATGTAGGCTACCGTACCTACATGTATTTTATTTTCTTCTCTAGCAATTGTGCTTTTCCGTTTCAGAGATTTAGTTGTCAGACGGAACACGACCGAATTTGATTGAGACGATGGCCTTTCTTGTAGACAATGATTAAGGTATTGATCTTAGTTCATGACCATTTTATCTAAAATGCAACCTGGATTTCCATTTTACCTGGATTTTGCTATGTGCGACCCATAAATTTGATGTTCTAATGCATATTTTATTCTGTGCGACTTGATTTTTGGGCGCGGACCAAAATCTGCTTTTTCAGAATATGAACTTTAATCCCCCCTATAAAATGTTTAATTTAATACTACCTTTATCGTTTTATCGGCATTACATGTACTTATTTCATTTTGTCCTCTACTAATTGTGCTCTTCCGTTTCAGGGATTTACATGTAGTTGTCAGACCGAACAGGAGCGAACGAGATTGAGACGATGGCCTTACTAGTTGCAGAGAATTATTAAAAGGTATTAATGCTAATTTGTTCTCCTCTTTCTTTTGGCGCTAGTTGCGTGGTCGTAGCCGCTTGCGTTCCGGAGAAAAAGCCATTTTGTCACAACGAGTCAGATTTGCACTTGGAGTCAGTCAATCTAGACCCCATGACAAACGTTAAAACGCAATTCGCCGAGGTTTCTTCAAACAGAGCAAAATCGCGTATTCGGGGGGTGGGGGGTATAAAAAATATGCAAAGAGAACATCAATCCGTCTACTGGTTACGATTCTATGTCAGTTTGAATGTCCAAGGGTGAGTGATTCTCAAGCAGTATTTACCCTGTTTTCAGCGTTGTCAATATGGAATGTGTTTCAACAGACAAAGGCAAGAAACGTCCGAGGTGCTCCGCGAACGATATAAACTGGCAACAATGCATGATATGCCAGGAACGAAAACCAAAGTCGTGTGGCCTCTCCAGTGCAACGCCAGAAGGTATTGATCGAATGATTGAAAGGGCTCTGCAGAGAGAAAAGTTGAATGACCATGACAACATTCATGTCATTGACCGACTAAAGAAAGCAGACCTAAGAAATACAGACAATACGGTATTTTGGCATCGGTCGCTACATTTACCGGCGAAACACATATAGCACGCTTAAAGAAGAAGCAGGCAAATGTGTCACATGACTCCTCAACCGACCTTCAAGAATCAGTGAGTACTGAAAGTATTCATTCAACAAGATCTACGACAGAAACAATGAATTGGTATCAATGCATCTTCTGCCAGTCTGCATCATCGCAGAAGCTTACAGAAATCATGACCTTACCTGTTTCTGATCGAATCATTAGCCTTGCTGAAGGAGATGACGTGATGAATTTGAGACTTTCTGGTGTTAATGATCTAATTGCAGTCGGCGCCAAGTATCATTTAACATGTTATACAAGATTTATCAGAAGCAATGAAACCAACGCAAACACAGCAGAAGTGGAAAGTCTAGAAGATATATGCTTTAGGCGCACAATGGCCTATCTTGAGGACTGTTTGATACAAGGCCAAATACTGAGTGTAAAATCAGTTTGGCTCTATTACTGTAGCATTCTAGAGGACGAATGTCCAGCAGTTGACCCAGGTATCTTCAGGAGTAACAGATTCAAAGAAAAGGTGCAGAATTACCTTGGGGAAAAGGTCTGTTTTGTTCATCAACTTAATCCGAATGAGTCACAGCTGATCTTTTCTGCTGATCTAGCAAATTCAGCAATGAGATCAGCACTTG
>NMRB01006668.1:0-10102 GCA_002633025.1 Notospermus geniculatus
GGGAATCCCGCTGCATTTGATGACGTAGACAACAAAAATGGGAATCACCCGGAGTCGGAGTGGGAGTCGGGACCGATCTGAACCTTTCTATTCTCCTCTTCCAACGAGCGGCGTGGTACAGAGATATTCAAATGTCTTTACTCCAGCCGAAGTGCACACCGAGTTTGATAGTAGAACAAATTTGGGTGAAGATGTCTATTATTTTTGTGTTATTCTACTGCTCTGATCAGCTGATAATGCACGGCTTTAGACTGCGATGCCAGAGATCTGTTCCTGACCAACGGAAAATGTTCCAGAACGTGAATGCAACAGTCAATCGGTTCATTTCTAAGGACCAGAATAAAAAATTATGGATAGATGAAGATGGGAATTTTATCGTCGTTTCGGAGACTCAAGTCCAAATATTCAATGCAGATTGATTGATCATCAGCCCTAAACCTGGGTGTAGGTCATTTTAGGGGGCAGTTTTAAACGTAATGCCCACCTCAATTAGTTTGTCTTTGTTGCGGAATGCACAGTAGTGCCGCGGGAGTGGAGCGGCAAAGATAGGAACCAGTCTAACATGTAATTATATTGTAAAAAATCAATACGAAACAAGAGAAGGACATCGGAGCGATGTCAATGGTTTCCGATGAGAAGTTTACTACTCTAGAGCTAGTTAACTGTGACCTTGACCGCTGACCTTGAGAAGTATTGCGTAACTGGAACAAGGATCCTTGATTAAACCTATAGGGGATGGTTAATGCAGGCTTCACCAATGAGGAATGACATGAGGATGCTCAGCAGCCACGTTTGTGAAGCAGATTGCCGTAAACCATCACCATCTGCAAGGTGGCTGTCTTTGATACCACTGCTGGGCTTCGATCCTGCATCAAGGTAACTATAGGGAAAATTACTAATTCTTTCATTTAAGTCTGCAAGTGTCATTTTTATCTCCCCGCTTTTTGAAAAAAGTCGGGGAGATATTGTTTTACCCTCCGCCGTCAGTCCGGCTGTCCGGCCGTCCGGCTATCCGTCCGTCCGAAAGTGATATCTCCTCCTAGACCGTTCAACGGAGGAGCTTGAAACTTTAGTATGTGTTAGGTACTCATCCACTATTGTGCACAACACTCTTGGAATTTCGATCCAACTCCCTGTCTTTCCACCAGGGGGCGTTATGTGAAAAACACATTTATGGTCATTACTCCTAAAGTAATTGTGATAAAGTGACGAAATTTTGTGTGAAGGTTTATCTGTGACAGCTTCACAATATATCATAGGGGTTTTGACCTTGACCTAGTTTCAAGGTCACAGGGGTCAAACTTCGCTAAAAACCATGAGCCGTCCAAAAGTGATATCTCCTCCTTCACCGTTCAATGGAGGAGTTTGTAACTTTGGTATATATTATGTACCCATCCACTAATGGGCACAACACTCCCAACCCCCAATGTACTTCGATCAAACTCGGCCTCTTCCCACCAGGGGTCAATATATGAAAGACACAGGAAAAATAACCATGTCACCATTACTTCCTGTCGAAAGCGGGGAGATATGCGATGGGCTTCCCATCGACATTGCTCTAGTTCCATTTGAAATGAAAAAGTTCAACATCAACTTCAAGGTATATTTAAGGCTTCCCTCAAGGATCACGTGCATCACGTCTTGAGGCAATGCCCGAAAAATGTCAACGTTTTGTAGTCCAGTGATAGGTGCCCGTCAATTCTTTCCATATTTCTAGGAACAAAGTCTTTCTCAAATACATGCTGGAGTCACATTCAAACCATTCTCACTGAGGTTTGCTACATCCTGAAAAAATGGCTGAAGGACAGAATCTATCCCATATTGAGTTATTTCCAAATAATCAACGACCATTAAAATGTTAATACTCATTAACTTTGATCTTAATCTTGGAATAATATTTCCGAGAGTGTAATAGAAGAAACCTAGTTTATGGGTCTTTGACCCTAGTGGGTTGCCCTTGCACATGAATTTCAAGAAATTAAATTGGCCATGTGGACAAAAGGGTAGGTACCGGTATCCTGCAAAGGACCAACTCACCACAACTGAAAAATGCCTTAAGAAGAACATTCGTTGTTGATACTGGTTCTCTGGCTGTGTAAAATACCCATTTAGTGGTTGGATAAGACGCGTTATTCTCCCAGTGTTTCTTTGAGCTTCTTCTTCTCCAATATCCTCGTCTTTCTCGATCACCTGTCGAATCTGGGCTTCAAGATTTTTCGATATGGACCTCAGCAGCAGTTGGGTATGCTCGACAATATTGTCTGTGAATAGTGACAGAAAATATGAGTCTATGACGCACACTTGGGACACACAAAAACTAAAAAAGGCTCAGTCATGTCAGTGATGGGACTGTCCACTGGGAATACTCCACTAGCATCCAATCAATTGTGATAAAAGGACCATGGCTTACCTGTGTAATGGCATTGTCCTCTTTTATAGAGATGAGAAATGCTGCTGTCATCAATTTGCTGTTGTCCTCTCCGGGCGCCTAGTGCTCTTCAAATGGTACCGGTACTTGGCCAACTTCATTAGGTTCAACTGCAGGATTGTCGGCATCGTTTCTCTCATCTACAACACCAGGCTCCTCATCATCCATCATCCCTTCTTCTCCATAATCTTCTTGGAGGGGCCCCGGCATCTGGAATGGCTTGTGACAATTGTTGATGGTGGTTCCTGTAGAATGCGGTTTTGAACACCTGGGGACAGTTGTTTACTGAACAGAGGACCTGGAAATCTGGATCCATTGAGTGAGTTCTGAAGAGGTGACATAGGAAAGCAGAAAGCAGCACTGTTGTAAGAAAACGAACAACACACATTGGGCATCGGAACACCATCTGCAAAAACAAAATTACAAAGTATTGTTAATTTTTGGTCAGTCCTTGTCAATATCAACGACCAGCAAATATAGAAGTAAAACTTCACGAAAGAAGGTATTAATATTGTATTGTACAATATTGTATTGTCTACGTTTGTCGTGGGATGGTTCGTGATTTGTATGGGTCTTAGGTTTTGGAACCTGTTCACTTCAGTATCAATTGTACCAAATCTCAAGAACCACATTTTTGGCCGTTTGGCCTGAGTAGGGTGTCTAGTAGAGACTTTTGCAGTCATGCGTGAGGGGAGTACGACATAAGCAAGAAAGAGGCCTGGCAGGGTAATGGAATTCTTAGATTTATATTGTACAATCGACCCTTAAGTGAACAGCCCCTTTAAAATCATCAGCCTAATATGCATTATTCTTTCAACTTAGAGCTGAAAATGCTAGTTCAATAATTACTATTTAAGTAGACTAAAAAGCTGAATGATAAAACTACAGGGTTTTATACACTTTTATAAATTACCCCCAATTTGGCCCCTTATATATTTTTTCAATGGATATTGGCAGGTAGGGGTTAATGCTGCACCGACAACCTTGTTTTTTTTGTGGCAATAAGCTTAAATGGATGTCTATCTCCCTTCCCATGGCCTTGGATCCAATTAAATCGTGCTTGCTCATGCGTGAAAAGGCCACGGTTATTGTATTCTTTGGTTTACGAGCACAAAGATTTTGAGCATGGGTACGGAGGACAAAATAGAAATTTTAAAAAAATTCGGTTCAGTTCATTTTCAGCTTTACAATGACAAGTTAGACAAATCGGAGGAAATAATGAAATGGTCCATGGACCATGTGCTCACGGGGTTGGACATAATAGTCTAATGACAGCTGGATGAGCAATCTTGGTCAAGTCATTCCCGAGTAGGACTTTGATGATTTGGGGGCCACCTGGCGGCCATATTGGATGTCCGATCGGGCCAGAACTTCACATGCACATAAATGTCATCTCTGCAGGGGGCCACATAGCATATTGGAGCGCTTTGGGTCAAGTCGTTCCTGAGTTACAGCATTTAGACAATTTTCGGGTTACGCCACCTGGTAGCCATATTGGATGTCCGATCGGGCCAGATCAGAACTTCACATGCACATAAAGGTCATCTGCAGGGGGCCACATAGCACATTGGAGCGCTTTTGGTCAAGTCGTTCCTGAGTTACAGCACTTTGACGATTTTCGGGTTACGCCACCTGGCGGCCATATTAGATGTCCGATTGGGCCGGAACTTCACATGCACATAAAGGTCATCTGCAGCGGGCCACATAGCAGATTGGAGCACTTTGGGTTAACTCTTTCAATCCCGGCCATTATTGGAAAAGACTGTCTTCTTGCATGGGGTCCGATATGGGTCTAGTAATTTTGCTCTTACTCCTTAACCGTGTATGATTTCAAGGCAATTTTTTAACAGTGAATAGACAAAACCACGCTCATTATTTCATTCCTGAATGAAGCCCCTGAGACGCGGCGTTCTCGCACAGGCGCGTTTTGAAATGGCCATTCGACAGGACCAGTTTTAAGCACACTGACCAACAAATAAATTCGCTAAATATTTCTCGGTCGTCTGGCGGGCAAACTGGACATGTAGGCCGATAGTGCGGCTAAAGCCCTTTCCAACAACGTCAACGTTAATCCCAGCGACACAGCCAATTTGAAATTATTTTTCCGCGGTTTTTGAAACAAATGTCGCTAAATTCGCGGTTAACCTCTAGTCCTGTATACAGAGTGAGTCAAAAAAAAACTACACACTTTTTAAAATACCCATTGTTTTATTGTGTACCAATATATACAATAGGGAGTTTGAGATCAGCGACTTATCACGGATCCTTATACGTATACGGATATAATTCTGTACAACGCGGACAAATTTTGTGTACAGGTTTCTTGGGTTATAGCTGTTAAACTAGCCAAGTTAGGGTGTGACAGACAATACATGTATATCACCTTTTGATATATCGATTACGCAATGACCCAATTATCACAGACCTGAAATGATCAGCTCATCATGTTGACAGGGTCAAGTTACCTGGGGGTAGGTCAGGTTTCCAGGGTTGTAGCTGTTAAAGTAGCCAAGTTAAAGTGTGACAGACGCGGACAGAATGACAGACACGAAGACCAAAAACAATATGTTTCCGATACTATCGGAAACCATAAAAATCTGTAAAAATCTGCACGATCGTCACATAATATGTTAACTCCGTACCATCAACGGCTTTTACAAACTCAAAATATATTGATTGTAGAAATATTTTTGCAATTGATTCATTCCACACTTTCAGAAAAATAATTTGAAAGTGGTTGATCAATGCAATATCAATATCAACAAGAGGACATTATGAATGTCAATGGTTCCCGGTGTTGCGTTTGTACCATTTAAGATATGATATCTTGATTACTAATACTAGTAATCGTGAATCCCTTTTCTTGTGACGTCCTTGTTAATACATGTTGTTGAGAAGGTGTACCGTGGAGGATTATGGCATCCTACAGACAGAAGGTGTGAGCAGATGATGATGGACGACGACGACGCCGACGACCACAATAGTACAAATAGTTGTCGTGTAAATCATTTCACTTTGCCATCAGAAGAGACGCCGAATGGGTCAATGTCGTCCTGGGTATACCTATGTTTACCCAGGATCATCCTGGGTAATCCTTTTCGTTACCCAGGACGGCCCTCGGTAAACATAAGGATCCTTAACTTTACCCAGTGGAAGGAACTGGGCAAGGAGATATTTTGTTTGTTGGGTGCACTGTTAGAAAAAACAGAAGATTTTACAGAAAATATTTTACAGAATCGTGCTGTAATTCACAAATACTCCAAAAAATCTCTTGTTAAACAGATATTTCTGTTGAATAACGGGTTTCGTGATATATTGACAAGTACTTTTGTAAAATGACGGAGCTTCTGTAGTTTAACGGTAGCTTCTTAATTTTACCATAAATTTACGGGCTGTACTGTTGATATACTGCACTTCCTGTCATTTTACAGGACTTCCTGTCATTTTACAGGACTAATATTTTTTCACAGATTCGGTAATCCCAGGATGTTTGTAAGAGATCGCTTGCGCCTTTGTAATACATGTTGTAGATTTATATGTTACACGACTTCTTGAGGTTGTTGGTACATAGTTGTATTAAAAATCGTTCCCCTTTGGAATTATAAGTAAAGCGAAAATGACATGAATGCATTTTACGCACATATAGATGATGAAATATAAGTTCCCATGAGGGCATTTGACGCTCGATTTTCGATGTTCGATGGTGAAAGTATTGTTGCAAAAATGAGTCGTGCTAGACGCCAATCAAGAGCAAGCAGAAACCATGTTTAGGGCCTCGGGCCTACATGTACATTGGCCTGGTCGGTGAAAGGGACTTCGTAGTATTGTGTACTAAATATTGTGCCTGTCAACACGGGTTTCATTCCCTTGCAGGCAAGTTGAATGGTGTTTGCCAAGTTTATTAAAGCATGGCTTTGACAGTATGTTCTGGAGTGGTCGAGTGGTCTAACACGCTTGACTTTCAGTCCTAACAGGGTCAGTGTGTGGGTTCGATCCCAGCCAGGACATGCATGAAAAAAAGGTTGTGAACCAATTTAAGGTCTGTCGGATGAGGCTGAAAGCCGTGGTCCCTTGTACCTGATTGTCTATGCCATTCGAAAAGGGTTATGAAGCATCCAAGTGGTAGGCCTATACATAGATACAGTGAAATTACAGAAAGGTGCCTGCAGCAGAGTTTCAGGCTACTCTTTATTTTCACAGTCAAAAGTTAAAAATATGGATTCCTGTAAATGGAAGTTACAGTGTAACATTTGTTTACAGTTTATCTGTAAATCAATTTTCCAATACAGTTGTTATCTTACAATATTCTGTACTTTTAACTTTCAACAGTAGAAATAAAGAAAAAGCCTGAAACTCTGCTGCAGGCACTTTTCTGTAAATTTAGTAAGGATATTTCTAACAGTGTGTGTTGTCGGTGATGGGGCCACTGGGCTGTTTCCCTGGCTTCAGTGGACACGTTGGTGTCCCTGAAGCCAAGGAAACTGTTAGTAGTCTAGGTCATTATTGCTTTTATATGGGTAAAACCAGTTACTGCTATTGTTACGGCAGTTTTGATACATTTGCCATCAGGATTAGGATTCGGCCCAGGCCCAGAGTGAAAATACTGACTGCTGTAGGCCTACCCCTGTCGTAATTCTCGATTATCCAGTGCCTAATTGAATGATTTATTTCGCATATGGTAGCAATTGCAACATCTCGAAAAATAACTTAATGAAGAGAAAAAGGATAAAATACAAAAGATGATAAAAGAAGAAGAAAAGACGAAAAGGGAAAAAAAGCAGTGGACGGGATTCGAACCCGGGGCGCTGGGTTGTGAAGCAACGATCATTCCGCCGCCGTGAACCAACAAGACGTGCAACGCCACGAAGACGTGCAACAGCAGTGACGTGCGCTACACCTCGACGGCAACGCACGGTAGCATTGCTATGATGCGCTTTGGGTAAATCTGTGACGTAATCGTGACGTCATCAAATCATAAAGTTTGAAATTAAATCTAAATTTACAAACAAACTGCTGAGCGAAGTGACTAATTGCGCCATCGATACATCATTTCAAGTCCTCCTTAACTTTCATGCGAAGTTTGAGGGGACACCCTAATCTGAGAGCCAAGAGCCAAAGAGCCAAGAGCCAACGAGCCAATGAGCCAAGAGCCAACATTTTAAAAAATTAAAATTAAAAAAAAATAAGGTTGGGTAAAGACTTTTGATTTGATTTGATTTGAGTGACCGACACTGCACGACAGGCTTAGGCCTACCGGGTGTCTACAAAACTAAGACCTAAGACCTAACACCTACAAAAGTAAGACCCCCACAGTACAAAACTAAGACCCTGTTATAAAAGAAATGAAGGCAATAGAGGGCGTCTGAACTCAATAGGGGGCGTATCGCGCTTCTCTTAGTTCCAAATTCCTCCGCTAGGGGTGCAAAGTCGCGGATGATCCTGCCTGAACCTTGTTAGCTCCTTCCTGCAGGTTTTTTTTGTGTCCGAGTGGTCAGCGAGGAAGGTGAGAGGTCAAGGGTCAAAGTCGTCTTGGTTTCATTGGAATATGTTAATAAATAACGGAGATATTCGAGAAAAACCGAAGATTGCCGAATATTCCCGAGTGATTCCGAACATTGCCGAGTACTCCCGAGTGATCATCCGCGACTTTGCGACCACTGCAAATGACTTTGACCTTTAACCCCGGAAGTGACCTTGACCTGAAATGAAGGCAATAGAGGGCGTCATGAACTCAATAGGGGGCGTATCTCGCTTATCTTAGTTCCAAATTCCTCCGCTAGGGGTGCAATCTTCGGTTTTTCTCGAATATCTCCGTTGTTTATTAACATATTCCAATGAAACCAAGACGACCTTGACCCTTGACCTCTCAACTTCCTCGCTGACCACTCGCACACAAAAAAACCTGCAGGAAGGAGCTAACAAGGGTCAGGCATGAAAGATCGTTGACAACTGCACCTTGCTACGGCGTTTATTAACCTCAACATCTAATCTAAGTAAATATCAGTTTAATGGAAAGAAAGTACCTACCAACACTGGCATGACTGGGAAGCACACTCTTTCTGGATTACAGCCAAATAGTTTACAAAGGAATGTAGAAATACTTTGAGAGAAATGGTGAAGGAAACGTGACGATCTCTTCTCAGATTGAATGCTGATGTCGGGAGTTCCATCAATGAAGCCGACTTCAAGGTTGCGTCAGTTAGGAAGCCGTGTCTGTCAACAACCAGTTGAGTACCCGATTATTGCTTGGATAACGATGTCAGAGGGAGTTGCAGAGAAAGAACGTTTTCTTTTTTTGACTCGGCGGTGAAATTTTTAGACTCGGCGGCACATTTATGACCCGGCGCAATAGGTCCATTGCGCCTCCATGAATCGGCGCACCGCCGAGTCTTGGAAGGTAGTGGAGAACACTTACATTTATACAGTAGGTCTTACTTTTTTAGGTCTTAGGTCTTAGTTTTGTAGACACCCTATCTCCCCATTCCCGAATTATAGTCGGTATAGCATTAATTTTCCAGCCCTTTCCAGCAATAATCCCACTGTACGGCTGTTTGCCGGAAATGTCCCAAGGCGTCAAACTTGCCATGCAAAGAGAAAATTCGTGAAAATGACGAAATGCACCCAGGATGATATTTTATAAATCTTGTATGATATACTTTGATTTGGTGCAATTTTTCATTTAAATTCTTGCGTTGCGGCGTATTTTTTACGTCTTGGAGGCATGTCGGAAATGCGACAATTATCATCCAGGTGGTGGAGATCGATGATGCTGAAAGGAGCCGTCCATCGTCCATCATCCACCGTCCATCGTCCAGGTTTTTCGAATACCCGTTTTTGGCACGCTGTTTGCCAGAAGCCGAATTTCTTACATGAGGAGAAATTCAGAGTCGGACCGCCTGTGACGTCAGCAGCTTCGCTATCTGGCCGCTGCGCGGCGTTCCGGGTCCTTTGCGTCCAGATTGGAGTTCCCGAGTGGTGTAGTGAGGTTGATATTCAGCGTACATCATGAAATGAAGGGTGGCCTCGAACTAGGCCTATAGCTCCTAAGTCCGTGAGAATTTACTATCGGTCCCTTTTGAAAAGTTGTAGGGATTGGTCTTTTCTCCCTATTCCACACCCCGGAGCAGGTATAGCGGTAATTTTCAGCCCTTTCGAGTTATGACTGTACTGCATGTTCTGCAAAAAGTAAATTCATGAAAATGACGAAATGCACACGGATCATACATGTTCTACCTAGGCCTATCGCTCCTAAGTCCCTTGAGAATTTACTATCGGTCCCTTTTGAAAAGTTGTAGGGATTGGTCTTGTCTTCCTATTGCAAACCCCGGAGGAGGTATAGCGGTAATTTTCAGCCCTTTTTAGCAATGATTCTAGTGCATGTTCTCTGCCGAAAGAGTCGCACGTACAGCATGATTCGGCGGGAACTCCCAAGCTGGGTAAAGTTAAGGATCCTTATGTTTACCCAGGATGATCCTGGGTAAAGAAAATGATTACCCAGGATAATCCTGGGTAAACATAAGGTATACCCAGGACGACACTGACCCATTCAGCAGAAGAGACCCACCACAACCACGTGCGATAAGTCTCACAGAAGAGTAGCGAACATTCAACACTCAGAACCAGTGCGTGAATTTGTTTCCTGCCGTGGTGAGCTTTTAAAAAAATTGTCATTTC
>NMRB01006670.1:0-10089 GCA_002633025.1 Notospermus geniculatus
TCTTGGATTACAGGACCACCACGCTCTACTAGGATATAATTCCATTGTCCAAACAAGGATGAATTGTCACATTCCTAAATTCAGGTAAGACTCAGATCCTCATAAAGCGCGACTATATGCGTTAGGTGACTCTTTCTCCCTCCACACCTTGATAAGACTGGTCCCCTGTCCAGCCGTATATAGCCAGTGATAACACCGAGGCTGGACTGATACTATATTGACACAAAATGGCAGCCATAGCTTCACCACTTGACAAATAACCCTTCATCAGGTAAGGTACACGTACACATGCTTCAACTCATTCGTGTGTGTGTAAGAACACACAGAATACCTAATTGGTAACTTAGATCATTCAGATAGATAGATTTGAACAGTCTTGTCGAGCATGCATTGACACAAGATCGTGATCATCCTCAGCACCATGAATTAGCTCTGTGTGTAAATGGTGTACATCGACCGTGTGTATAATGCAATGAACGAGGTCACCGTAAATGAGATGCACTACGACGGCGTCACGAAATTCAGTTTTGGATGCATACGTGGCGCTTTAAGTTTTTAGCTCAGCTGACCAAAAAAGGTCAGCAGAGCTATTCATATGTATAGGGCCTACCGAATTGCGTCCGTCTGTGTGTCTGTCTGTAGTCCGTAAACTGGCACCTTTCGCAACCGGAAGGCCTAAAAGAGCCTTAAAACTTGGAGTGGTAGGCCCAACGAAGGGCTCGAAACAGATCCAATTTTTTTTGCGATTTGACTATGCCATCCAGGGGACATTTCTGTAAAATGAAAAACCACAATAACAAAGCCCAGAGGCAATATACTCTAAATTCCCACTCACTTGTCCCATTGCTGAACTCGGAAAAACTGACCAAATCCTAAAGGCCCGTTTCCACTAGGGCGTTTTTGCGCGGCGTCATGTTTTTGCGAACGGAAATCCGCTGAGAATGCTGTAATGGATATCCCTTTATCCCTTTCCACTTGAGCGAGACGGTGAAAACGATCGAATATTGCGCAACGGAGACCGCCGGCGGACAAAAGCCGATTGCTCGAATAGCATTCAAAGCGTATTCCGCGGCGTACATGTACTTATCTGAAGTACCACAAGAAAAAATTCTTGGACGACGCCCGCGTATATTCAATTGTTCCGCATCGATGAAACGCCTTTAATGGAAACCCATCCAGNCCCCCCCCCCCCATTATCTTCAACTTTGGATTTACTCATTTTTCCTAGATCAGGAATGGGACAGGTAAGTGGGAATTTAGAGTATATGAATAGACTCTGAGGAATGTAGATTTTTCTCATCATTTTAGCTTTTTCTACAATTTCTTAGCTAGATTTACACTGCGGCGAATGATGCCACCCATCCTAGTGTGACTCAGGGGGGGGGTCCCCTGAACACATTACCAGGGGGTGGCTTTTTACAACAGCTGGTTCCCCATTTTTGCCCTTTGCCCCCTGCGTACATAGAGAATTTCTGAAGCGACGACTTCCGTATTTGGGATCGGAGACCTTGAATGAATGGGAAGGATGCTACATTTACATGTATCATGTAAACAATAAATACGTGTGTTTTGAATGGGAGACATGTGTCTTGAGAGATTGTGAGATGAACAAACAACATAAAACATGCTATTATGTCATGAAAGTGCCAAAAATGAACTGGAAATAACAAAATTACACTATTAGGGAGGTTAAGAAATCAAACGATAAACGTAAACTTTACGACAACGTTTTTTTTTCATTCTACACATTCACCAGATTTTACATTGCATTTTTGGTACAAAAATAGCGTTGTCGTTAACGTTTACAGTTATCGTTTGATTTCTAAATATCCCTATTGTCTGAGTATACCCGTCAAATAGATAAACGTACATGTAATAGTTGACGGGGGGTTGCGAAAACTCGCTATTTTGAGCTGGGTCTAGAATTTTACATTGGATGATTACAGAGTGTTCGCAAAGTCCCCGATGCGCCAACGCGAACCCCAAACCCGTTGTTCGATGCCACGAAGAGAGCACCGAACAAAAGGCTAGACGTTCCCGCAGGCGTTTCGGGGGCTTTGCGAAAACTCTCTAATATCATAATGCCTCGATGCCGACTTTCTTGTCTGCAGGTCGGTTCTCCTGTGGCTGCTCATAGTCTCACCCTATTGTGTCATGATCTACCTAAAACAGTCGGGACAATTCGCAAAAAGGATGGACGTAAACAGGACTACCGGACGGAATAAAACCACAGTCACGACAGTCGCGACAACGACTAAAACGGCTAAAACGACTAAAATGCCAGGTAAGTTCCTGACCAAGGAGAGTAATACCCCCATCACACTGAGCTAGTTCTCAGTACGTTCTTGAAAATGTTGCCGAACGGGCTCAAACTGTGTGCGAACGGAGTGGACGTACTGGCAACTTTTTACGAACTTCATGGACAAGCCCGGACGTGCAGAGTGCTCCACAACTTTGAGATAACTTATTTGGCCAACTTCACACGTTCTAGCCCGTTTTACGATTTTTTGAGGACGGGACAGGAGGTTTTGAGAACTACTTCAGTGTGACAGGCCCTTAAAGGCGCTGCTCCACTTGACAGTTTTTTTCACAGAAGTTGGCTCTCAATGGGCAACTCAACTGCGAGCAGTTGTTTGTGTCATTGGACAGACACAAACAATGGTGAATTGCCCATTGTGAGCCAACTTCTGCGAGAAAACTGTCAAGTGGAGCAGCGCCTTAAAGGCCGCCGTACGCGATACATTTTTTGCCTAAATATTTCGTACGATTTCTCGTCCAATCTTATTGGAGGGAAATATTTCGCATCCTGCCGTAGACGATCCCATTATTTCCAGGAAATGTTACGTTGCAGCGTAAATTTTATCGTGTATGACAGGTGTAACGTTTTTCAGTGTGGCCGTTTTTCTGTGTGACTTCCATTGTTCCGAACACACTGGGAAACGGACTCGCTGTTTCTCTGTGTGTTGCCCATTGTCAAGTCGACGCTTATTCCGTCAATCTATTGAAATGTCACACTGGCACACGGGCCACACTGAAAAACTGTACACTGGGTCATAGGATTGACCTCTTTCATGCGGACAAAGGGGCACAAAGCGTCAGTTGTACAATAAAAGGGAGTTTTCGCAAAGCCCCCGAAACGCCAACGCGAACGTCAAACCCATTGTTCGATGCCACGGAGAGAGCACCGAACAAAAGGATAGGCGTTCGTGTTGGCGTTTCGGGGGCTTTGCGAAAACTCTATATTATGCTACCACGGCGTACCCGATAGGAATGAGGAAGCCGCGTGCCGTTTATCCCGACGGGTCGGCGTTGCGAGCGGTGCGACCGAAGCGACGTCGTTGATAGTAAACATAAAGTTGTCTCCAAATCTCGCAGATTTTCGACACCAAGGGGGGTCTTCCCTCAGGCACTTTCTAGTAGCAGAGATCCCAGAAGTGATGTTCACTTCCTGGGATCTCTACTAGAAAGCAGTTGCGGTCGAAAATTTACGAGATTTGGAGACAACTTTATGTTACTATCATCTTGTGTGTCGTTTTTTGTGCTCCATGTTGGTTATCTGCCCACATATGACAAACGTTTTTTTTGTGCTCCATGTTGGTTATCTGCCCACATATGAGAAACGTTAACTCGAGTAGAACCTGCATGTCTATAATAGCGGAGCTGCTAGACGCTAACGGTTGCTATGTATTTTTTTGAGGCCATAATCTGTAGTTAATCAATGAAAATAGACTGTATGGTTCAATAATCTCAGCACATTCCGTACAGGGAGGGCAGTGCCATGGTACCGGGCAGTTGGTTTCAAATTTTGTCATAATCGCGGTAGCGGGTATAGCGGTTATTCTTCATTCAATGGGTCATATGAATAAAGACAGGCAAATGCCTTTACTTCAGATTTGTACAGCATACAGCAGTGCATTTGCATTGTAAAGTTCAAGTAAAAGCGGTGGGCTGCGGGATTCAAGAGGGGGAGAGAGCACTGAAGACGACCAAAGGTCTGGCCGGCCTTCAACCACCTGCACCTAAGGGGTGTCTGTTTGTGGACTACGTTTACCTTCCAAAGGGCCAAACCATAAATGGGGAGTATGATGCCACCTTGCTGAAGCAGCTCCGCGAGGCTAAGCTAAACGCCCGGGAAAGTTGACAAAAGGTGTCTTTGTTTCATCAGGACAAGGCCCCCTCACAAGTCAGTCATTGCCGTGGCTACATTGCGTGACCGTGGCTTCGAACTTACCCAGCATCCACCAAACTCTCCTGATTTGGCACCATCGGACTTCCACCTTTCCCCAAACATGAAAAAAAACAATTGGCTGGAAAGCTTTTTTCAGGGAGATAATTTCGTGATATCAGCCGTTGAGAACTTTTTTGAGAAGCAAGAGGAAACCTTCTACATGTATGTTGAAAAATAACTTGGATAGAATCCTATTACCCAAGGGCGTCATAGTGAGGCTCAAAACTTTTCATCCGACCCTCGTAAATGTAATGATTTCAGTCGATTGTGTCGGCATTTGAAGGACTAAATTTACTATTGGGTAAAAATACACTACATCAAGCAATTGTTAGAAAAACCAGACTGAAAGTAATCTCAATATATTAGCAGGGAATTCCACCCAGTACGATCAATGAACAACTGCCATGAACTACCGCACTGTAAATAGATTACAGTTCATTCCACTTCCGAGTGGCGCGAGGTTTATGAACGATAGCTCCGCAACGGCTGGGTCAAATTTGACGAAACATGCGTCATCTTTCTTGCCACAAATGATAAATCCCATTCCTTTTAATACGGTGTTAAACGATAAACATAAACTTTACGCCAAGCTTATTTTTCATATTACACATTAAGCAAATTTTATATTGCATTTTCGGTCCAAAAATAAAGTTGTCGTTAACGTTTACGTTTATAGTATGATTTCTAAACCTCCCTAATATTCCAAACGCAAAATGAAAAACTCATTTGTGAAGGAAACACAGTTCAATAAAAGGATGTCAACATCGAGTGATGAATAATATATTAGTGGTACAATTTACCATGCAGTTGTTCCGCAAATTTATTATGTTAAGTGCAATAATATAATTGAATCCCAATGGGACCATTGCACAGCACATTATGATGCCGCATATTTTATGAAGGAACAACCAATACGTCTGAGGTAGTCACAGTATTAGCTCATTCACTACAAAGGTCGTCAGCCTATTGACACTAGTGACATACATGTAACAATTCAAGATAAAGAATAGCACAAAATTGACACACAAAATGATAATAAGCAAAAAGTCAATCTCCAGAATTCACGAATTTTCGACCCCAACCGGGGTCCTTTTCAAGTGGAACTTTACAATCTGAAACTCTAGAAAACTTTTCTAGAGTTTCAGATTGTAAAGTTCCACTTGAAAAAGACCCCGGTTGGGGTCGAAAATTCGTGAATTCTGGAGATTGACTTTTTGCTTATTATCAGTGACATAACAATTCATGGCATTAGTCTCTATGGATTGATAAAAATTCAAAAGTTTTAAATGAGTGGAGTCTCCCTTTAAAAAATTAAATCCATTAAAAAATAAAATTTAGAAATTAAAAATATTAAAATATCCCTTGGCTTGTGTTTGCATTATATCATCAATTTTACCACCATGGAAATCAAATGTGAGATCGATAATGTATGAACCAAGAATAACAGCATGTATGCCCACGCATATGATCTTTAGTGATAGAGTTTTGGCATATGGATGTTTAATGAGATATCGATTTGAACCTGATAAACGAGAATGATTTATAGATCTGTGCATTTAATTGGAAACAAACCCTTGGGCATACATATAACTATTAATCGCTTCGTGCCTGGAGTTTAGACGTTGCCACAAAACACAGGAACACGCTCAATCTAGCTGCAATCATAACAGAATTAAACGTAGACTGGTACCCGGTCTTCTGGGCAGNTATGATAGGCAAAATCCTTCTGCATGTTTATTGCAAATTTTGCTAAACGCTGACTAGTTGATCTTATGATACAACATGACTGAATTAATGAGCGTCCCACAAACGATGATATGGCAGGGTCATCTGTGTACATTTGAATAGGCTTATACATGTACATTTGCACATGGAAGAAAAATGACGCTGCTGAAAATAGCTGATATCGTTAGAAATGGAATTCAAGGCATCAAGTTGACAGATTCATGCAACCTACCACCATAAAAAAGATGAAGCTCCTGCCTACGTTAAGCCAAAATTCAGGCAGTGAGAGACATCTGGTGGCAAGACATAAAGTGTATCCCTCAGTTACTTCATCGTTCGCAGTTAAACCTTTGTTTTCTTTTTGGTGCAATCTTGTCTACGTTGTTGTAGAAATTGGAAATGACGCTGTGTTGATTTGAGTTATATGTGGAAATCATATTTCAAAATGTAACTGTACAGACAGTCTGAAATATATTTTTAAAGTCCTACATGTAGTCGCATCCAAAAATTGACTACAAAGATTACTGAAGTGCATTATAGAATGCATAAAAGTAAAGTCGTCTCCGAATTTCGCAAATTTTCGACCCCAACTGGGGTCTTCCTCAGGCACTTTCTTGTAGAGATCACAGATTGAGTGAACCCAGAAGTGAGTGATTCACTTCTGGGATCTCTACTAGAAAGTGCCTGAGGAAGACCCCCACACTCACTTCTGGGATCTCTACTAGAAAGTGCCTGAGGAAGACCCCGATTGGGGTCGAAAATTTGCAAAATTCGGAGGCGACTTTACTTTTACTATCATTTTGTGTGTTGTTTTTTGTGCTCTATGTTGGATATACATGTACGTATAAAATACATATTAAATAGATCTTGGAGGAATTGTCAGTATAATGTTAGCCCCCACCAAGTCTGCACTAAGATGTTTGTTAAATGTTGCCTCGTCAGAAGCCCGTCTTATAAGCTTGAAGTTTAATCCTGAGAAGTGTCAGCTATTATATTTTGAATCTCATAGAGAGTTAGGTCGTCCTACGGAAAGAATTTTATTTGAAGGTGTTGTGGTAGAGGAACAAGATAGTGCGGTCCATTTGGGAAATATCATTGGTGTAAATAGTTTCAATAAGATTATTCAAAATGTGGTATCTGACTTTAACAGAAGGGCTAACGTCGTTTTATCAAGGTTTAAACATTGCAACGTCCCAACCAAATTGAAGTTAATCGAGAGTTTTTGTATGTCTTTTTATGGTTCTCAGCTTTGGGATCTGGGAAGGAAGGAGATGGATTCAGTGTATGTTGCCTGGCGGAAGGTAATGAGACGAGTTCTTGGTGTCCATCCTCAAACCCACTGTAGATTCATACCAATAATTGTTGAATGTCAACCATTAGATATAATTCTACACAATAGATTTATTAAATTCCTCACCAGGGCATGGAACTCGGCTAATTCCTTCGTAGCTCTAGCTGCAAAGCTGTCAATGAACGGTACTCGTTCCGCTTGCAGTAACTCGTTAAGCTTCATCTCTTTTACGTATAACATTCCGCGACTCGAAATCCCTAAATCTTCTTATGTGTGCCGTTACATGTATACCGCAGCCGAAAAACGGACTGTTGATCAGATCAAAGATTTTATCCAACTCAGAGACAATAATGATGATGAAGCAGAAAACATTCAAGAGATCATAGACTTTCTATGTACTTCATGATTGACCCTGCCTAATCTTTCTCTATACTCTTGTAACTTTTTCTCTGCATTTCGGGGGGGGGGNTTGGGGGGGGGGGGGTTGCACTCCTTTTTGTTTGTTCTGTTCTTCTTCTGTACTAATTTTGAATGTGATGGTATATCTCTGTGTATAACATTCACGAAATAAATATATATATATATAATTCCTCCAAGAATAGATATACATGTTTTTGTTTTTTGTTTCGGATGAGTGCATGTAGTTTGGAAGATATCGAGGAATATGTTTACATGTATGTGAAAATGCCAGTGCTATTTTCCATAAACAGTAAGGAACTCGCCAGGGTTGAAAATGCTAATTTATGCGTGATGTCATTACAGGGATGAATGAAATCAAAGCTGAGCCATCCAATGCGGAGATAAAATTCATTTTCAATACATATTTACTAAGTTAACTCTTTCTTTATCTGACTCACGATAAATCTTTGTCAGTTTTCAGCAAAAAGACCCCTGATGTTTCAAAGTTGACTGGTGAGTATTACGAAGGTTTAGAAATCAGAGCTGGATATGAAATGGATAGCCAAGTAATTTTCTTGCCCCTGGTTACATAATCAGTTAATTCAAATCACACACACTTGGTCATAGGCCTCATTAGGCCTTCTTGGCAAGTCAATGGGTGATATGAATAAAAATCAGTATCTACTAGCTAGTAGTTACTAGAAGTAAAAGTAACTACTTGCACTAATCACTTCTGCCCTACTAGTTTTTACTCGTCTGATCCTGGGTTCACAGTACTGAAATTAATACTGTTGATTATTCATATCCTCGGCAGTCTTTACTGTTTTTGGAGTAACTACTGCACTAGTACTAACTAACACTTATCAGTAGTAGCTACAAGTAATTACTTTCAGTGATTACTCCTGTTTTATTCATATAGTCACCAGTAAATACTTCAAAAACTGAAGTAAAAGTTATTACTTATTTTTATTCATATCACCCAATGTTAAGTTTTACAGAGGGTATCTGTTGTGATTTTTGTTCATATCCAGCTCTGATCAGTTGGCGCAGATCAGATTTTACCCTTGTCCCTTAGGCCTAATTGTCTCCTGTGCGGTCATCCATGAAAACCAATCAAGCATGACTGGTACCAAAAGATGCAGGAAGAGTTGTTGCATAAGTACAACCAAAAATATATTGTATATATTGGTACACAATAAAACAATGGGCCCTTTAAAAAGTGTCTAGTTTTTTTGACTCGCTCTGTATTGCACTCTTAGCCAAAAAGGTTCTTTAGGGGTTCTTTGTGCCACACCAGAGGAACCCCAAGGTTCTATATAGAACCTTCTGTAAAGAAACCGAGATGGTTCCACACAGCACCTTTCTGTCGCCAAAGAACCAATAAAGGTTCCAAGTAGAACCCTTTTCTGAAGGAAAGGTTCTATATGGAACCTCTGGGGGGTTCTTAAACAACCTGGGGGTTCTTAAATCAGAGGGTTCGCCTGGTGTGGCACCAAAGAACCTTTTCGGCTAAGAGTGTACCTGTATCATTAAACACACCTCATTTTTCTCTTTAATAGGCCTACATCTTTTATAAATCAAAATTTTTCTCTTCAGCTGCAAAACTCGAATTCCCTCGTCTCTACGCTACACAACCCTGCGACACTTCGAAAAACACGTCCGTACCAACTGATGTTTGTAAGAGCCTTAAGGCCACGATGGGGGAACAAACAAGGCAGGCTTACCTACGTCTGTTGAAATATTTTGATGAAATGGCGACGAGACACCAATGGACGTATTTCATGTGCAAGGGGACACTTTACGGATCATGGCGGCATCATGACGTGGTACCCTGGGACGATGACATGGATGTCCTTGTCGAATACAAACACAGAATGCGCGTTATTGAGCAAATCGAAAAACAAACACGATACGTACCGAAACAGCTGATGCGTCATAAAATCAAACTGTACGACAGTGCGTACACCACGGGGGAAAGTTATATACCAGATGATGGACGATCCAAATATCCCGCAATGGACCTATTTTTTTATATCCGTGGAAATACACATATCTACCGTTCTGATTACCCAAAGAAGTACGTTATTGAACTTAATGATACTTTTCCTCTGCACCGGAGACCAATGTCTAACATGTGGTTGTATGCACCCCGCGATCCGGTGAAACATCTTGTAATGAATTACGGGTCCACGGGTATATGTGGTCTAGGAAAAGCTCCAAAGTGCAAACTGTTGGAGAAATATATTCCTTTTGTTCACCGAAAGTTTGTGAACACGACTATGGAAGAGTCGCTAGTTTTGAACGGAAAAGTTTTACAAGTGAAAAATGTTACTGAAATGAAGGAAAACGTGCCCCTCAATCCCTATACTCTAGCAACGGAACGATTTCCGGAGAAAAATTAGCCGTCAAAGTCCTATTTTCACACCATTTTACACCATTCATGGAT
>NMRB01006672.1:0-10075 GCA_002633025.1 Notospermus geniculatus
ATCAGAATTGATAGCAGAAATACATCAAATATTGCTGCGTAATGACAACAACAACCACTTAACTCTTTTACCGCCAAACGTTTGCAAATTTCGCCCACATTTTAGTTTATTAGACAGACACAAGAAGTCCCTCCAATCGCTTATGCGGTTTTATGGCTTCTCTCACTTTACGCCCATCAAATTTCGTGATTTTTGTGATTGGGAAGGTGGGCGGGGTGTGCTACTGTTTTTTGGGCCTGAATAATTGTAGTTTTTTGGTGAAAAATATCAATTCTTTCAAGAATTTTTGAAAACGTTGCCTGAAACTTGGAAATGAATGGAAACCAAAATATTCTGTGAAACAAGAAATATTCACTTCATAATGTATTTTAAATCATACACTTGAGGAAGGGGCTAACGATGAACTGAAGCCAAGTTTCCAAGGTAACTGGTACTACTGCTCCCATTCCTCCACTCCGACAACCAGAAAGCCATGAGAATGTACTCCATGTCCTAGCTATCACTCAGACAAAACGAGCCGCGTTACCATACTCCAACCCAACAAATCACCCCAGCAGGAATCTCTAGATGTTCGCAGGCACAATTTGTTGCCAATCCTCTCCAAATGAGTTACACGACATTTATTAATGGCAATAACATCGAATCAATTATCAATGTCTCCTGCATTATTTATGTAATACTATAATAAGTTCCGATTCTGTCGCTTGTATTGCAAACTTTTAGCAGGAATCCTTAAATAAATTTACAATTGAAGAGATTCCAGGAACGTGAAGAAGGGAGAATGCGAAAAGTGATCAAAATCCTTCAATGTGCATGGAGGATTTATTGGGGGGCGGGGGGGGGGGCTACTCCCCCTTTTGCTACTCTCCCTCATTCACTTCTGGGATCTCTACTAGAAAGTGCCTGAGGAAAACCCCAGTTGAGGTTAAAAATTTATGAAATTCGGAGACGACTTTACTTTTACTATCATTTTGTGTGTCGTTTTTTGTGCTCTATGTTGGATACCTTTTGCAGCAAATGTACATGTACGGTATTTACCATGATTTTGAAGATTTTGGAGCCGGCGCCAACCCTTTTGAATGGATGAGTAGCATGCCCCCTTCCCCATCTAAAACGCTAGATGCATCCCTGAAGCATATCAAATGGACATGTACAACAAGTGCATGAGTCAGTGAAGAGTCCTCCGGACACTTCAGCCAAGGCCACCACAGCACTTGAACTTGATATCAAAGTACTAAAATATTTTCATTTAGATCATTATAGCCGTATTAGTCTTGGTCACAGCGTGCAGTCATTGATGCGGCTACATGTAACCATCAGTTGCTGCTTTGTAAACATGGCCCATTGGCTCAGAATATCTGAGAAGAGTCTCAAAGGCGTACCACAAGTGCTACCAGCAGGGCAGGCATCGTCCATCATGACCACAATTTCCTCCAGCAATGAGCAGATGGAGAGTACAAATAGTGAAGGATTATAGTTGCTGGCTTCACAAGGTGCAAGGAAAACATAAAGTCTGTTGGACGGTCAGAGGCTGGACCTTATAAAACGGGGCTGTTCATTTTCGTCACTTGAGGGATCTGAGTTGTGGAGCCGTATTCTAGAAGCTTCCTTAACTCTAAGGTTTACCTTTAGCTATTGTTTGCAGGGCAAAATACAAAAGGTTAAAGTGGACTTTAGAGGTAAGGAGGCTTCTAGAATACGGTCCCATATCCTCTTGGGAAAACGGAAAAAGTTATGCACTTGCAAATTGCAGGGATTATTTGTTGTGCTGTACAGAATCATCACAGCAATTTGCAGTTTCATAGCTTTCTCCATTTTCCCAAGGATCACAACTCAGATTCCTCAATTGACGAAAATGAACAGTCCCTTGGCCCTTTTGGCCACAGAACTTTGATCATGAAGGGCATAGAATCTCATAACGCTAGCCGTCAAGATACATGTATGTGACTGGGTAGATTGGTGCCCATGCAATCTCACCAGGAGGATTAAATACTAAGACAGGTAGCGCCGGTCGCCCATTACCAAATGATTGTCTGAAACGCAGCTGATGAAAAACGCGGTGATGGTAAAACACTGGTACTTTTTGTTGAATGAGACTGCATCGAGCTGACCAATCAGCAGTTTTTTCATCGTCTGCTACTGATTCCAGTATAATCCCACCGCTGAGATCGGGAACCAATTTAGTGATTGGGAAGACCATGGATGCCACTTTTACAACTCTGAGGTCAGCCAATTCAAGAATGGCGAATATTAGCAGTCTCAGTTACAGATCATTTAGAGAGGATGCGCAGCTTTCCGACTCCGACTTCAACTATGAGAATGAATTGCAGTCCGCTGTGGACATCCTTGACAAAAACGATGTGATAGAAGTTTTCAATTCGTCAAACAGGACAAATTGAAGGCAGAAAAAATTGGCCTAATAAATCGGAAGTGCGGATAAACAATGAATATTGAAGTCGTAATCCTAGTCATTACTACTTTGAGACACGACTATGACGACTACGATATTTGCGATTTATGCGCACGTCCGATTACGAGTCAAAATTATTCTGCCACAAAATTATGGCATTTTACGATTTGCAAACGTCTATCAAATCGTTTTTATCAAGGACGTACACAGCGGACTGCAATTCATTCTCGTAGTTGAAGTCCGAGTCGGAGTTGGAAAGCTGCGCATCCTCTCTATTAACTTCTTCAACACATCCCATCTCCACAAACGAGTCGGTCAATATTAAAGAACTGAACGAGTTTCACACACCAAATACTATGCCATGGCTCATAAGATGAAAATCTATACGCCATTCACATACTGGCAACAATGTTAGAACAATTAACAAAATTGCATTCAATTTCCGTCTCGCTACAGCGCCGTGTCTTGTCATAGATTTTATCTTTACTTCAGAGAAATGTCCAAAAGTATGGGCGGTTATAACTGCAAATAAAGACGTTACAAAATAAAGACGTTGTTGTCGTCATATTCTCTAGTCATTGTGATGATCTCTAGTCGTAGCTAAGAAAGACGCAAGATGGCGCTGCAAAATGAAGACGTTGTTGTAGTCATATTCTCTAGTCATTAGCTAGATCTCTAGTGGTAGCTAAGAAAGACATAAGGTGGCGCTGCAGTCATCCACACGAAGAATGACGAAAACACCCGTAGTGCTACGAATGATACAGCGCCACCTTACGTCTTTCTTAGCTACGACTAGAGATCACCACGACTAGAGACTAGATGTAACGCAATCGGGGCGATTGCAAGTATGCCCCCGCTCTGGTGCATCACGCTGAATATCGGGTCACCTGTTCTTGAGTCACGATCCGGAATGCAAAAACAAAGATGTCTTCCTGGCAGCCATATTGAATATTGGGTCACAACTAAAATCGATAGGGAACCTCCCCCGATCCAGCCCATTACACCATACAAATATGGAATAAATCAGGCAACCCGTTCTTGAGTTACGGTACGGAATGCTAAACCCAACATGTCTTCCTGGCGGCCATATTGAATATCAGGTCGCAACCAAAATCGATAGGGAACCTCCCCCGATGGACCCCATTACACCATGCAAATATGAGATCAATCGGGCATTCCATTCTTGAGTTATGGTCCGGAATGCTAAAACCAAGATGTCTTCCTGGCGGCCATATTGAATACCGGGTCGCAACAAAAATCGATAGGGAACCTCCCCCGATCGACCCCATTAAACCATGCAAATATGAGATCAATCGGGCATTCCGTTCTTGAGTTATGGTCCGGAATGCTAAAACCAAGATGTCTTCCTGGCGGCCATATTGAATATCGGGTCGCAACCAAAATCGATAGGGAACCTCCCCTGATCCACCCCATTACATCACGCAAATATGAGATAAATCGGGCAACCCGTTCTTGAGTTACGGTCCGGAATGCAAACTCCAAGATATCCTCCTGGCGGCCATATTGAATATCGGATCGCAACCAAAATCGATAGGGCACCTCCTCTGATCCACCCGGTTACACCACAGAAATATGAGATCAATCCGACAACCCGTTCTTGAGTTATAGTCCGGAATAGGATGCGGCGGCGGCGGCGGCGGCGGCGGCGGCGGACGCGGAAACCAACTGAGAACATAATGCCCCCATCTCAACTTCGTTGAGCGGGGGCATAAATATGACTACAACAATGTCTTTTTTTGCAGCGCCACCTTACGTCTTTCGTAGCTACGACTGGAGATCACCAAAACGACTAGAGAATATGACTATTACAACGTCTTTATTTTGTAACGTCTTTATTTGTGGTTTAACCGCCCATGCAAAAGCATGATAGACTGGATGTGAGGAGTAGACACAGTCTGACGTACGAAAAGAAAGTCAAATTCTACGAGGATCGATTTCAGAACTATCAAAGGAAATAGCAATCACTCAATATTCTGTCATAGGTGACAAGCACAAATCTGATAAATTATGGATACAACAGTATCGTGGGGAGACATCACTATGGATACATCTTCTTATTCTTGTGCATATATGTCTGATGTCCGCTTGGAAATCTAGCACTCGAGCTCAACCGTTTTTTACGACGAAAGGACATGCTAGATGGTCGTTCTTTATGGCACATGAAGTGATGAGGATAGGGTAGATCATGCCCAGGACAGCTGTTTTTTAGCACCGAATGAATACTGTCATGCTACTCTTGCCATCATACTTGTAGTTCTACCCTTTCAAATTTTTTGTCATCGCTTTGAATGTTGTAAGCAACAAGTGATGAGAAAGATACGATATAGCTGTGAAAATAACAGATGTAAACGCTCGTAAAGAGCAATGTACAACACTGACAAGTACCGTAACGCACTTCTCAGCCAAAAAAAATTCAGAGGAAGCCCAGTCATACCAGAACAAGTGGATCTATAGACAAATCAGCAATTGATATTAACCAATTACCCGCCATTCATGATATCTCCATGTGGAACCCAAAAACCTCTATTCTGCGTGGTGGTGCAATTGTAGTCACACTGCAGCGTAAAGGATATTGTGATGCAACATCATTGCTTTAATAGTATTGCCATGTTTCCAAATAGCGTGTTCGATTACTTCCACCAGCCAGGCACTAGCGCTTTCTCAGACATGCGCATTGGAGGCCAATATTTAAAGAACACTGTCATGTTAGACACAAGTAAAGTGTCATGGAGGATGTGCTCTGATTGGCTGATTGTCCGCCACAACATTTTACTCGTGTCTAACACGACAGGGTTCAATTTCTTTTGCACGCTGATGTACACACTGATGTATGCGAGGGCTATGTGCATCTACATTCATGCTTTGCATGCTGGGATTCTTCCCGAAGTACTCAGGGGGAGGGTTGTAGTGCCTGGCACGACTTGGAGAACTTCCGGTAAATAAAACGCTGTCGTGCCAGGCCGGTGTAGGCGCGAGTAAGTTTTCGAACACGCTAAAAAGTCTTTCATGTCTTATGTTCACAGCACCACCTGTCAGGTTGTGGGTTCCAATTTGAATCAAGTTCCGGTACCACGTCGGACGGTATAACCGCAAAGCACTGCATTTTCTCACTGCCAAAGGTAGAAGCATTACCCGATGACAATGAAATGGTCCATGGACCATGTGCTCACTGGGTTGGACATAATAGTCTAATGACAGAGGGAGGTACATATCAGTTATGAGCAATCTGGGTCAAGTCATTCCCAGAAAAGACTTTGATGATTTTTGGGTTATGCCACCTGGCGGCCATATTAGATGGCCGATCGGGCTGCAACTTCACATGTACATAAAGGTCATCTGCAGGGGACCACATAGCACATTGGAGCGCTTTAGGTCAAGTCGTTCCTGAGTTACAGCACTTTGATGATTTTCGAGTTACGCCACCTGGCGGCCATATTGGATGTCCGATCGGGCTGAAACTTCACATGGACATAAAGGTCATCTGCAGGGGGCCACATAGCACATGGGAGCACTTTGGGTTAAGGCATTCCCGAGTTACAGCACTTTGATGATTTCCGGCTTACGCCACCTGGCGGCCATATTGGATGTCCGATCGGGCCGAAACTTCACATGGACATAAAGGTCATCTGCAGGGGGCCACATAGCACATTGGAGCACTTTGGGTTAAGGCATTCCCGAGTTACAGCACTTTGATGATTTCCGGCTTACGCCACCTGGCGGCCATATTGGATGTCNGAGCAGAAAGTCACCGAATCGGAATCAATTTATTTATTAATATTAGGCATGTTAGGGGCCTAGCGTGCAGTTTGCTTTTTTAAATGCAAGAATCATGAATTAGAGTACCTTAGATAGATAGAAATAAAAATAAGATGTAAATTTACACTTTTCGGTACTAACATTTTGTTAGAACTCTGACACAAGATAGATCAGTTCCCGTTGCTGCCGTCTACAGCCAAGGTGCTCCGATAGCAAGCAGTGATAGGGCCACAGCTGTGTGGTGACTGACGGCAGGCAGAGACAGGAATTAGTTACGAACATCAGCCAGTTGATTCAAGAGACAGAATTGGAGTTCATTCATCAAAATAATCAATTATCTCTTGAGCAGATAATACACAAAATTATATTAGTTCGGGTCATTTCTGATAGGGATCGTCAGAACGTGTCCGAATTCGGAAACTTTGTTTTTGATTTTGGGAATGTTCCCGATATTCGAATCATCAACCATTTCTGAAATCGGAAACTTCAATTTAAAAACCGAATCAGGGGGACTGAATCAACGATCTGGAGTTGTTTTTGTCTGCTATAGGTGGCTCTGAATCTTATTCAAACTTTCACGGCGTCAGGTTTTGTTTGCCGGTGGAAGTTCTTTGGAATTGCCGTGGCTTTCCTCATATTCCACCTCTGATCCGTTTTGATGGGCATATTGTTGGTTGTAAACAATTATTAAATGAATAAATCACGTTTTCTTTGTTTGTTTCAAAGCATTTGACACTGGAAGGCCGTGTCATGATGGTGTGGGAAGTTCGGGGCAGCGGCGAACATCGTCGTCACGTTTCCGATTTCATAAACATCCGGGACTTGGTATTCCAAATTCAGACACGTTCCCGATATTGGAAATGATCCGAACTGATATCTGTAGTGTTCATCATATTCCATTAAACTTATATAGGAACTTGAGGTTAACCCTTCTAGCACACTGCACAACTCCAAACCATATGCCAAACAATGCACCACTCTGAGCACTGCATTGCAGTTAGGCCCCTACCAAACTCCCACTGCTTGACCAGTAGGGGCTCAGTCATTCAGTGTACGCCAACCTGGCCTTTCATCCGAGAGGACTTCTGACTTTCTGGCCTGACTGGAATGACAAACTAGAATAGACGGATGATGATGACAATAAGACCGTGCGTATTAATTAATTCTATGTTTCGCGTCCCGCGCGTGCACCTATTTCTGACTGTTGTCTGCTAATAGAAATGCATTGCGCATCCATTTTCCGAGATTCTCAAGATTCCCAACACAACTATCGGTAAAAAAATAGGCCCAATAAGTGTTAAAATACCTCCTGAGAAAGCTGTAGTTCCTATCCATGGTCACAAAACCAGGATGCTGACAGATTAAAACAAAATTCTAGTATTACAGATAGAGCTCTTGTTTCATGGTCAGGATGCCTCAATTTTTCATCTTAAATCCATTCAAAATCCCCCCAGGATATCAATCTGTGTGACATGTACTGTATTGATTCGTGTTTCAGCCCGTGTTAAAAATGCAGTTTGTGTTGTGTTTGGAGCACGCGCGCACCAATTTTAGGTGATGGTGGGACACGAAACATAGAATTAATTACGCATGGCCTAATGCCTGTCGGTGTTGGTGTCTCTGAGCCACTTGTACCTTACTTATGACCATTCTATTACAGGTGTTCCAACTTAGAGGTCTAGAGGAGACATGCCTCCTCCTCCACCCCCTCCTCCGCCAGGTCCCCCAGTTCCTCCACCGCCACCTCCAGGTGGATCTGGCCCCCCAAAACCAAAAGCAGGTGGCGGCGGCGGAGGTGAAAAGGCTCGAACTGCACTTCTTGGTGATATCCGTCAGGGTATGAAGTTGAAAAAGGCAGTCACAAATGATCGCAGTGCCCCACAAGTTGCTGGTAGGTATCAAAGATTAGAAGTCGGTAGTGGTGAAGTTACCTGAGCAAAAAATAAAAATCGGTGGCAGCCCCCAATATGCTAAACTTCCATGAGCTGTACCCTCCCTGCAAGTTGTAATCTACAGTGATCTTATTCTATTCTAATGGACAGCTCTTCGAACTACATTGTACAAGATCCTATGTTGAGTGGAGGTACTAGCCTTGGTTAATATACTCCATAAAATGCCCAGGTTTTTTGTGGTCACACCTATGAATTGCCGAGCTTCAAGAAGTCCGTGTCTGAAAAACACGGGTTTTTTAAACATAGTAGGCTCGCCGTGTTTTTCGAAACGCAGGTCTGGCGAGGGGAAATTCATGTCGTGTGACCTCAAAATCCTTGTGTTTTTGTTAGTTCTTAGCACGGCTACAGATGGCGCAGCCATTAAGTGACCTCGTTTTCGTGCCTCCAACAGTGTGTGACAATACAGAAATGACCGAAGAGTCGGTGCATGCAGCGCACCTGTCGCCGGGCTACTGAACTACAATGAATAAGTAGTGTGACCACTCGCCGGGCTTTTCGTACACACGAGTTTGGAAAAACACGGGTATTTTGAACAGGTGTAACCGTAGCTGCTGTTTTCATGTTTTCATATAGGCGGAAAATATTGCATCCTGTTGACCTTTTGTTGGGTCCATTTTGAATTGATGAACCAGCCTAATTCATGAGGCCTACTTTTCATGTCTTCTCTTGTCCTGATATGCCCCGGAGTGTGAAAGAAAATAAGGCCAGCTTTGCTCCAAAATGTGTCAGTTGCTCTGTCTATAGATGTTTTCTGTGCAATCAACACCATAGATCATCTGACATTCTGACTGCATTTTCCTGTTTTCATGTCAACAATGAAAATCATCCTATTTAACCTACTCTCATTGTCCAGTTTGCAGCATAAAATGAGAAAGCCCCCCCCCTCAGCTCAGTCCATTGTAGAATTATATTGGTCCTGAATTTCTGCCCTATTGTGCCAAATTAGTATGAGAAACAAACTTGAAATTCCAACTTTGAATCTGCGTACTACAGGATCGAGCTTCATCATGGAGAGGGTTAATTTGCAGCCTGGTGTAATTTCAAGTCCTTCCTGACATTTGTGACGAACACTACTAATCAGACCAAAACGTTTGTCCCCTGGGCTGGGTTGCACAAAACTCATGTTAGCGCTAACATCATGTTAGCGCTAACATCATGTTAAATGACGTAAAATGACAATGGATTTTGACGTCATCTAACATAAAAGTTAGCGCTAACGCCATGTTAGCGCTAACATGAGTTTTGTGCAACCGGCCCCTGGGCTCTCTTTTACACACAAAGCAAGATCATTCACTTTGTAAAATTGTGTTTCATGTCGTGGAATCTTGCTGCAGTGCATGAGCTAAACTCTAACTCAAGTAGGAAAAATCTGAGAAGTTTCCGAGACTGAGTGTTAGTATCAATGCTATAGAGCCCAGACTAGCAAGTTGCAAAAAAGCCCCTGAGTCACCGAATAGTTGATTACAGTGTTGATGTGTTGGGAGTTAGGAGCAGTTCAAATTGAGTGTGTTTAGCATTACAAAAACAATCTTCACTCTCTGGTAAGAAAGTTTCATTTTGAGTAAATGATGTACATTTTGTACATGTAAAGGTGCACGTGCAGAGAAGGGGGAGATAAAAATGAGAAATACGCCTACGGTACCCAGAAATAGGCCTTCCTTCCTTCCTTGTTGCAGTTCTTTCAACTGGAAGATATTTTGAATTCAAGCCAAATCATTGAGATTATTTTCGAAGTTTTTCAGATAAAATCTTGAACAATGTCTGTATGAGTGACGACATTGTAGACTATGGGCCGTATTCAAAAAGGGTGTTTAAGACTTAGACGCGTGTAACTAAGTCAAACACATGGTGGAAGTGTGTGCATTTAAATAAGTGAAGTTACACGCGTCTAAGTCTTAATCGTGCGATGATCACCCTTTTTGAATACGGCCCTATT
>NMRB01006676.1:0-10064 GCA_002633025.1 Notospermus geniculatus
TAAGACCATGGCGGGTGATGATGTCTTCGACTGGAGTCATGTACAGGGCGAACAGGACTGGCCCAAGGACCGAACCCTGGGGAACACCGAATTCAAGTGAATGGTCCTTCGACACCACCGACCGCACTGACACTCTCTGAGTTCTTCCTCGAAGAAAGGAATTAGTCCAATCGTAGGCCTTGTCACAAATGCCAAACCGAGTTCGTAGTCTGTTCATGAGAATGTCATGATCGATGGTGTCGAAGGCCGCGGAAAGGTCTAGCAACACCAAAATGACGTCATGCTGCCTATCTAGAGCGAGCACAACATCGTTCAGGACTCGAAGGAGTGCCGTCTCGGTGCTGTGCCCCTCCCGGTAGGCAGACTGAAACTTGCCATAGAGGCCATTAGAGGCTCATAATATCTCAGTTCTGACATTTTTTCCGCTTTGGCTTGCCATAGACAGGAGGTACCAGACATCCGTTGGCTTATAGGCCTATTCTACTATTTCCTGATGGGTTTTGCGAGGTCTATTAAAATCTCTCTACTGGTCCGGCGTGATTTTTTTTCTCCCTCACAAATCACGCATATACAGTTCGTCCACTCGACAGAAGGCCTATGCGACGAATGCCGCGCAAATGAGGTCATCTAAGTTATACCCCTACGTAATCGTCTCAACAAAAGGTATGCGATCGGCGATACACGTTTAAGCTGCGTTTACCAGACAGTCATCCGGAATGCGATATAGGGACGCGGAATCCCCAGCGGAACGATATGTTGTATACGAAAATGCATTGCATTTTCCGCTTCCGCGTTCCGCAATCCGCATTCCGCGTGTCAGCTAAACGTAGCTTTAGTCACCTGTTGGACCTAAATAGCTAGACGGACGTCCTTGCGTTTATTGGTTCACAAGGTGACCATTGTTATAAAACACTGTCTGGCATGTCTGACAATATTTTCAGCTATATCTCAGTTTTTTAAATGAGCAAAACAGGCTTGAAATTTGGCATGCAGTCATATTCTAATATGATTGTTTTATGTGTTAGTAAACTTTAAGTCGTCTCCAAATCTCGCAAATGTCGACCCCAATCTTTCCTTAGGCACTTTCAGAAGTGAATGAGCTGGATCACAATTACATGTAGATCTGAAGAAACCCTGTGCAAACAGAAAGGTGCGAAAAAATGTTGGTTGAACAGAAACAAGGCCCCATTGTTCGGTGCTGGAGCTGATTACAGACAGAGGACCTGTATAAACAGAGACAGTCTGTTTACAATGATTTAATGCATTGCAAACACCGTGTTAAAGCAGGGTGCTGACGTGAACGAACAAAAAGCCCACATGCGACGAGCAAGAGAATTGCAAACGCTCTGCAAACACCTCAAACGAAGGCTCATGACATGGTAGACCCCACGACGCCAGGAGGGCGCCACCTTATTTGCCTTCAGCCAACAGAGCTGTCAACATCTCCGGATACCTCTTACACTACTCAAAGAAAAAATTGTAGTCATTTAGACGGGACTCGAACCGTCGACCTTTTGATTTTTAATCCACCACTCGGTCAACGAGCCAGCTGACAGAGACGTGATTTGTGTTTGTTATAGACGTAGGCCTTCGACTTACGTAATAATACTATACGAATAAGAGAAAACATGAGAAGTCTTCCAGTAAATTCGGTGGCCGAATGGAGAAGACGGTGGAACAGAGATAACAAGGCGCGGGTTCGATTCCCAGCTGGGTGAAAGGTTTTTCTTTCAAAAAACGTCTTCAGCAGCAGCCCACCAAAATGATGTTGACACCCCGACTACTCGAAGACAACTAAGGTGGCGCCCTCCTGGCGTCGTGGGGTATATCATGTTCTGAGCCTTCGTTTGAGGTGTTTGCATGGCGTTTGCAATTCCCTTGCTCGTCACTTGGGGCTTTTTGTTCGTTTACGTCAGCTTTAACACCAACTTTGAAATCACCCGGTATGTTGCGTTATGTTATTGCACTAATTATGCTGCTCCTCCTGTGTGTAGCACTGTTAATCTTACTGGTTCGTAGTAACCGGAAAAACCGACCTACCGACCGACTGAACAACTGCCCAAATCCCTTTCATTTCTCAACCGCGCAGAAGCTCTGTGCTAACCACGCATATGATGGCTATGCCCCATCCAAAATTGGCCGGTAATTGATGCACATAAAGGCACACAGCTTTGAACAGAGCCGACGCATCAGGTCAACATTGAAAACATCCAGCGGCGTAGACCACAGGGACTTGAGGCATGCATTGCAGGGGTGGTGGGCGTGTTACAGAGGTCCAATAACAAACCCCCGAGTAATGCCCCGGTATACTGACGTATACCTAGTAGAAAATAACAAGGGATACAACTTCAAACAAGACCCCATTCGGACATTTTCACTTCCACGATCTGCCGAGAAGCCAAATCTCAACCAAATTTCACAAACAAGGTACGGTTTTGAAGCTGAGAATGTATAGATTCAAAATAAACCGAAATTTATTTCAAATCATGATACCGTACATTGATATGGGCACTCGAAAGTGCCAAAACCTCCCGATTTTTCCCTGTGCGAATGAATTCGGCCCAGGATATCAGGCCCCGACGATCCACAAAAGTGAAGAGATCTCCACAACCACACGGCCGATTGGGATGAAACGCATATCAATTTCAACAGGAGAAAGATTCAAAACTAACTTACCATCACTTGAGGGAATTTAATCCTAATCCAACTGTGTTTTCACAACTTTTCAACGAAAAAGTCGGCCAAAAATATCATGTCAACATGATCAGCTGGACGACTCTGTGCACTCGCAAGCAATCTCGCTGCTGATTGGTCGAAAAATACCCGAAAATATAATTATAATTTTTCAAATTCTTTTCGACCAATCAGCAGCGAGATCGTATTGAGTCCGGCGTGATCAGCCAGTTGATGATTTCTTGACCATTTTGGCCGACCTTTTCGTTGAAAAGTTGTCAAAAACACAGTTGGATTAGGATTAAATTCCCTCAAGTGATGGTAAGTTAGTTTTGAATCTTTCTTCTGTTGAAATTGATATGCGTTTCATCCCAATCGGCCGTGTGGTTGTGGAGATCTCTTCACTTTTGTGGATCGTCGGGGCCTGATATCCTGGGCCGAATTCATTCGCACAGGGAAAAATCGGGAGGTTTTGGCACTTTCGAGTGCCCATATCAATGTACGGTATCATGATTTGAAATAAATTTCGGTTTATTTTGAATCTATACATTCTCAGCTTCAAAACGGTACCTTGTTTGTGAAATTTGGTTGAGATTTGGCTTCTCGGCAGATCGTTGAAGTGAAAATGTCCGAATGGGGTCTTGTTTGAAGTTGTATCCCTTGTTATTTTTCTACTGGGTATACGTCAGTATACCGGGGCATTACTCGGGGGTTTGTTATTGGACCTCTGTAACACGCCCACCACCCCTGCAATGCATGCCTCAAGTCCCTGTGGCGTAGACTAGTCTGTTTCGCGACCTGGTTGAAAATGGCATACATTCTGTGCGAAGTTGCGGCATTTCAGCCGCATTTCTTTCAGTGCTACGTTCTCCTCTTGGGGGAATGAGGCCGAGTGCCACCCCCTGAGGTCACCTTGTGAACCCTGTCACCGCGAGGCTTGTTCGTATTAAACCTCTTCCCAGACTACTCCCAGTGTATGTAACGTATTCGCAGCGTCATACAGGAATTGAATTACATTGAACTGAATTATACAATGGAGGCGTCTGTGCGGGATATTGATTAGGCCCAGATATCACTTGCATACCTACTAGGCACTTGCATTTCAACAGTTTTAACCCATTAGTCATGGTAGTACCGGTACCGGTATCCATTCGATGGACTGAATCCAAATAGACTAAGTAGGCCCTAATTTGGACTGAGTGCCAAAATGTGAAAAATGCAAGAAACAACCCGTTTTGTAGATAATATGAAAGGATGCTCTCTAGGTAGGCCTAGGCTTACTGATCATGCTGATAAGACTACTACTCCCCCTCATTTTTTCTCCAGCAAGAGCGTACGACAGCAACAAAATAAGCAGAAAAAAGCGAGTACAGTGAGTTACATGTACGTTCCACTTACATTCTGCATTTTGGAATCAACACTTCTGGGTATCGGTATTTCCACGAAATATCGTGGGACGAGGTAGCCCCAATTCGCGCGCAGATGGTGGTATTGGATCAGACATCTAGCCTACTGCCTGCACTCAAGCGTTGCCGCGACCAACGCCTGAGGCTTGTTTCACGTGTGTATAGGAGCAACCTTTGGAACGAGGTTGCAAGATTCCCAGCATCGCATTCTGAGAATCGTTAACTCGAAAGGCCTTTGACGTGACATTGTCATGACGTGACATTGTCATATTTTGTTACTCTTTATAGACTGAGTGCGGAGCGCTATTGGGTTGATGTAACTTGGGGATTTCAGGTCGGCTTAGCGAAGAACAAAATTTTACTGTTTTGTTTTTCTTAAGTCTTTTCACGTTCTACATATTGAAGATAATCATTTCTTACCAATTTATGATGATAACATTCATTATTACTGTTTATATCTTTTTTGGCACTCAGTCCATTTGGACTCGCTCCATAGAATGGGTACTTGTATTCGGCAGAAGCCAAAGTATTATTGGTCCTGGTACATGTGAGTACGGAAGAGAGCATCTCAAGCTACTTACTTCCCAGGATTTGAGCCAGAAGTATTTTGTAACGCCTTATATAGGTGCACTTTCACTTTGTGACGGTTTCCATGGTGCAGTTTCATTTTGTAACACCTTAAATAGGTGCATTTTTGTTTTTGTAACGCATTAACAAGGTGCACTGTCCTTTTGTAACACCTTAAACTGGTGTACTTTCGTTTTGTAACGCCTTAAATAGGTGCATTTTTGTGTTGTAATGCATAGTTTTGTTTTGTAACGCCTTCAGTAGGCACACTTTCGTTTTGTAACGCCTTCAATTGGTGCACTTTCGCATTAAAACAGTTTCTATGGTGGACTTTCGTTTTGTAACGCGTTAAATAGGTGCATTTTTTGTTTTGTAATGCATTAACTAGGTGCACTTTTGTTTGATAATGCCTTCAATAGGCACACTTTCGTTTTGTAACGCCATCGATTGGTGTAGGCCTACTTTCGATTTGTAACGCCTTAAATAGGTGCACTTTCGCTTTGTAACAGTTTCCATGGTGCCCACTCGTTTTGTAACGCCTTAAATCGGTGCATTTTTTGGTTTTGTAATGCATTAACTATAGATGCACTTTTGTTTTCTAACGCCTTCAATAGGCACACTTTCGTTTTGTAACACCTTCAATTGGTTTAGGCCTACTTCCGTTTTGTAACACCTTAAATATGTGCATTTTTGTTTTGTAACACATTAACTAGGGACACTTGTTTTGTAACGCCTTAATAGGCACACTTTCGTTTTGTAACGCCTTCATCGGTGTACTTTTGTTTTGTAACGCCTTCAATATGTGCACTTTTGTTTTGTAGCGCGTTAGGTGGGTGCACTTTCGTTTTGTGATGCTTTCAACACGTACACTTTCGCTTTTTGTACCGATTTTGGAAATGTACTTCTGGTTGTAGCGACGGCCAAAAGGTTCATATCTTAGACAATAACTCGTTTGTTTCCGAGGCAGACACTTTTTTTTGGTCCGATATACCGGTATACGCTTTCAGTTTGACCGAATCTTGGAGAGAGTAGAGTAAATAATGGGTGGATTATTCAATCCCGGCTCACAAGACCGATTATGCTAGGCCAAATGCTGACCGCCTTTCGAGTTCGCCAACCTACAGTCAACCTGGTCGAGCACAGTACCTATCCCACAGCATTCAATCATATTCACCATGAAACCTTGTTTTGGATCTCCGGGTTTCAATCATTCCCTCATTCCGGTTTCCGGGGCCTAGGGAAAAAGAAAGGGGTAAAAGCTTTTATGCGACCACTTACCTTCAACGCTCCATGAGACTGAGGCAAATCAAACTGAGTGATTCTGCAGCAGCTCGCCAATCAATGAAAGGAAAACTGAACAAAAATATTCACCATGAAACTAGGTAAGCCTATATGATCTCCAGGCCTCAAGCATTCGATTATCCCAGTTTCCATGGCCTAGCTGAATAAGAATGGTGGCCAATCTGGGTCAAGTCAAGTATAGCGGACAATGTCGTGGGAAGTGACACATCTTCCATACATTGCCGCTTATTCCGTGTACATACATGTACACACTCAGTGCACTTCCCACGACTTTGTTCGCTATACCTCACTTGGGCCGGTAAATCTTCAATGCGACCACTTACCTTCAAACGCTCTGTGCGACTGACGCAAATCAAGGTGAGTGAATCTGCAGCCGTTCGCCGAATCAATGAAAGGAAATCTAAACTAGTCTGGCGCAGCCACACGTTTAGTTCCGCAGTACTGCCACACAAACGTCTGGCACATTATGCAGTTGTTGCTATGATATAGCGCATTGTGGGTAGCGCTGTAGCAGGTCACGTGACATAAAATGGCTGCTTCCACCATTGGATTTATTTCCGCTTATTACCTTCCAAAATATCTGAATCTGGCAATGAATCGATCGGGGAAGTTATATGAGACAGTGTCCGGGGCAGCAACAACTCATCGGGGTTGAATTTCAGGGTGAAAACTGGGCAGGAATTATGTATCCGTGTGGAAGACGAGATCGAGAAAATTTCCCACAAGATTAGTAAGTCTCTCAGCCGTTGCGGCAAGGAGGATCTGAAAACCGGTGCGTAGTCTAAATGCTCGGGTCAAGGCCATGTAAACAAATGGACGTGTGCGCAAATCAATAAAAATTGTAGCATTTCAAGTCCTGTTTTATCAACGAAAAGTAAAATTTTATAATTATTTTATGGTGTAATGATGTTTATTATTAATAGAAGTATGCAAAAATATCGTGAGCGTAGTTTTGTCGAAGAAATTGTTGAAAACACGGCCCCACTCTGAAGTGTTCGGATTTTTCGTGTTTGGTGATACGCAGACGGGTGGTTGGGGACGAGGCCATTTATTGTTATTTGCGTAGGGGATCGTGCAAAATGGCAGGTACCAGCGTGTTCTGCGTGTTTTTACATAAACATGCTGAAAACACCTAAAGATCCCCTTAGTTACCTACGATTTATGATAAAAAGATCGTCTAGAAAAAGCTCTTCACGGAGAGCCTTGATGACGAGTGTATTTGGCGCCACAAAACAGCACGAAACCTTTGGAGAACGTACCGGTACATTAATATGTGACAAAGAGCAGTATGTTGGTGGCAAGCCCACGTCCATGATGGGTGCTACTGATGCTGTTGGCAGTTGTGCCGTGCCGCGTGAGGCAACATCAAGTACACTCATGCCAAAAAAATAAATGGACAGCAGTTTTTCTTGAATACCTCCAAACCAATGCAATGTAGGAGGCTGGGCCTAACATAATGTGATAGCAAATTTTCCTGGCTAACTGATGATATGAAAGTCGAGAAAATCCCGTGAAATCAACCTTTGATAGAAGGAATTTTCTAAAGTCATGTTTTTCGCTACTTTTTTATTTGCAGGTTTTCACTGAAAATTCTGATAGCAGTGTGTTTCTCTCATCAAGAGCTTTCATATCACATCTTAAAATTTCATTTATTTTAATTAGAAAGGTGGTTTTAGACCACGTTTATCCAAATTATTCTGCACATGCCAGATACACCTTTGACACATTCCCTTGCTGTCATTGGCCTATTGACTTGATAAGAACAAATGCCCATTCTATAGTTGTTTTGTGTGTTGAGATGTGCCTGTGGTAATAGGCCTGCACTCAGTTGAAAGGACAATGTTTAAAGGCCCTGTCAGTTGACATCAATTAAGTTTAAAGTTAGTCAACCACCAGTTGCCCAATGGATTGTGACGAGTGTGCTAAAAATTGACCCTTTGTAAGAAATTGACCCTATGACCACTACCTTCCATGTTGACTTGGTTTTTCTCATTCATTGTGAAGTAGATCTGACAACACAGCTCATAATAGATTGGAGACGGCTGTTTCAAAGGTGTGTGTGGTATGTGCAGAATAATTTGGATAAACGTGGTCGAAATCCACCTTTCTAATTAAAATAATTGAAAGTTTAAGATGTGATATGAAAGCTCTTGATGAGAGGAACACACTGCTATAAAAAAATTAGCAAAAGCCTGCAAATAAAAAAGTAGCAAAAAACATGACTTTACAAAATTCCTTCCATCAAAGGTGGATTTCACCTTTGATTTTCTCATATCATCAGATAGCCAGGAAAATTTGTTATCACATATGTTAGGCCCAACCCCCTACATTGCATTTGTTTGGAGGTATTCAAGAAAAACTGCTGTCCATTTATTTTTTGGCATGAATGTACATCACCAAAGCGAATGAGATTTTCCCCCGTAGAAGCCCAGCGCACATTATAAGTCAGCTTCCTTTGCAGGCCTATTTGCATCTAATTCATTGTAGGCCTAGGCCTGTGTGGATGCTTATGACACAGTGACAATGTCTATGCCATATGCCTGTGTCATATGTTTATCACATAGTGACTACGTCACAGTGACAATGTGCCTATGGTAGTCCTTGCCCCTCTCTGACCCTTGTGTGGCATAGCCAGTATTTATTGCCTAGTGCATGTAGTACAATACTAGTAGTGTGCGAGATACGGTATTGCATTCCCTGTGGCATGGTGTCACCTTGAGTAGTGGAATGCATGACCATGAGATTATCATTTAAATTACCTCCCCCACTTTCTTTTGAATCACCGAATTCATTTTCCCCAAAATTTGTTTCAGACTGCAAACAGACTTTTAAGGAGAGCATTATTTCCTAACAGCCCAAAGAAAACATAACCGAAGAAGGCTACAAGGGGATTGCTTCGAGAATGGTCCCACGAAGAGGCATCAGCCCTTATCCAATTTATCGCGTTGCACAGGTATAGTTTTCCTCGACATTTATAGGAGAGGCTCTTTATCCTTGTTCACTGTCGGACTCAATTTCAACAAGGCAGGTCTTGGTGCTCTCATTTTTGATCGTAGAGTAACTTATTATTATTTTTTTGCTTTAAGGTGTGTGGAATACTAAGACTTGTATCTTCTTTCTAGAGATGAGCAAGCCAGTGAGCAATCAGAATGGCCAATGATGAAACCTGTTCATCCATATTGGAAAGAAGCTGCAAAGAATGTGCCCAGTGTTAGTGGGTCTTCTACTTTACGCGAAGGTAATATTATTTCTGTCTTCTTTGATCATTTCAAGTACTAAATTATTTGCTTTTAGTTAAAGCGATGTGTCAGCCAAAAAAATTGAATGCAAAAGGGGACGAATCTTTGTTCACAAACACTCATTTCCTGCATTCTGATTGGCTGTGAGGGCAATGTTTACAAACATCATCCTTCTGTTTACAAAACGACTGTCGATTCGCTTTAAGTTCACATCAGTTTGGAGCCTCGTATTTGTAATCTGTTCTGTACAAGAACTTGACCTTGCACATTAATGTCTTGCAGATGATATTGGTTCACATTTTGTGGTGAGTAACACGTCTCTTTGGCAACATGCAGCGTGTCCTCTTGTGTTGTGATTTTCATTTGCTTAGGTATGGTGTTGGTTGCGTGATACATATATTTTTTTCTCCAGCGTAACTGACTCGGATGTTAATACACTGGATATAGTTTCAGCGGTGGTAGTTTGTGCCAAAGTTTGAGTGGTGTCTGCAGGATGCAAAAGTGATATCACATTGCCTGTCTTTTTTCATCTCTCACACCCATCCTGCTTACAGCTGGTCTTTGTGGCACAACGCGGATTTGCATCAAGTGATTTGCATTTTTTTGTTGTATATGTCTGGATGGATGTATTGCACGGCCTTTTTGCTTGGTTTCAGTCGTCGCTGTAGCATTGTTTGAGTGATGGCTTTAGCATATCGGTTGACAAATGATAGCACTTTGCCCATGCTTTTTCGGTTGATCATTCCTGCTTTCTGCTGGTCTGTGTTGCAGAACACTCTCTAGACGGTAGTCTGTAGTTTCCGGAATGCTGGAAAGCTGGAAACCTGGAAATATGGAAAGTACCGGAAAGTATGGAAAGTTTATTAAATCCATTAAT
>NMRB01006677.1:0-10060 GCA_002633025.1 Notospermus geniculatus
TTCTTGTACTTTTTCCGAGGATGGCTGGCTGTGGGTGCAGTCAGCTTACACGTCACAAGTTACGTGTTTTCGTGATCTAATGTTAAGCATGGCTGCGGCGGTTAAATGCTATTTTTCTGGAGTTTCCTGTAAAGGGGAATGTCTCGCTACCTGATCGTTGCAACGCTCGCTCGCGGAACTCTTAAATATTCGTAACATGCCAAGGTCGCCTCCGAATTTTGCATTTCGACCCCAATCGGGGTCTTCCTCAGGCACTTTTTAGTTATCAAACCGTCAACTATAGAAAGTGCCTGAGGAAGACCCCGATTGGTGTCGAAAATTTGCAAAATTCGGAGACAACATAATACAGTGAGTACTTGATTTACTGGTGGTTTGGCATGATTTACTGACACCAGGTTTTCCTCATTATAATGTGCATTTTAGGACCACAACGCGTAACCTAGGCCTTTGAAAAAACTACCGGAGTCTGGTGTATTGTTCAATGATCCAGGGAATTCCATGAATAGGGTTATGGACCTTGAAATCCTTCATTCTTAAAGGTGCTCTAGTTTAAATTGTAAATATTACGGTTTGTTTATTTACATGGTTGATTATAATAGTTATTTTTATATGTATCTTGACAAATATTCTTGTAACTGAAATATATTTATGATTTTACGCTCAAAAACAAACAAAAAGTTGTGAAAGGCGAGATTTAATTCGATTTTATCTGATTTGTTAGTACCAGAAGTTGACAATAGGTGGCACACCGTAATGTTTACAATTCGAACTAGAGCACATTTAGGGCCGTGGCGTGCAACAATAGTAACCTCTTTTCAATTAGAGTGAATGTTTCAAGTGTGATTTGATTATAGACACCTTGCTAAAGTCAGCCATTTTTCCAAGAGGGTAATAACAAACACTGAATATACAGTGTATGTACACCTTGGGTGTCCCTGCGGTGTTCCTGAAGGGTGTTTCTGGGGTGAATTCATGAATATTTTTAGTAGGGTGCTGCGCATCAATGATGTAAATTCACTGTACATTCAGTGTTTGTTATTACCCTCTGGGGAAAAAATGGCCGACTTTAGCAAGGTATCTATTGAAATTATTGAAACAGACATCCCTTATTTCATGAGCCTGATCATTGAACCACTGTGCACAACAATGCTAAAAGGTGTGCTCATTTTCTGATAGGTGTATGCTTCACTTGTTGTTGTAAACTGGGGTTCATTCCTTGGCCAGCTCTCCTTTTGTGGGCTCCATTTATCTGGACTTAGAAAATGCTAATAACCACCAGTAAATCAGGTACTCACTGTGGTTCACTATCATTTTGTGTGTCGTTTTTAGCTCAGCGGAGCTAGTCATGTGTATACTGAGGGGCGTCCGTAGTGTGTCTGTGTGTCGTCCGTTAAACTGGCACGTTTCGCAAAACGCAAAGCCGAGGGTCATGAAAGTTGGTGGAGTGGTAGGCCCTAGGAAGGACTCGAAACAGGGCCAAAAAATTTTGCGATCTGACGTACATTCTGCTCTCCAGGGGGCATTTTCCGTAAAGGGCGATTCCATGAAAAGGTGGACAAAATAAGCAAAAGTTCAGAATGCCCAAATTCAAGTTGTATTGGTCATTTTCATAAGTCAATATTCCCTTCTTTCAGGAATTAAAATATTTATGATCACAAAGTCTTGTATATCAATTTTATAACCCTTTACATGTCGGGGTACCTAATTTAAGACAAATTCTCTGAATTCTCACTAATCTTTTACCCAGGCTGTCTCCACTGGTAACTGTTACAGCAACCGTCATCTACCCTGAATAGATAGTGGATGGTAAGGTTGTAAAATGTATTGCCACCAGCCATAGATTAAGTTTGGGCCTTTTCCACATTTCAATAATTTGGATTGAAATTTGCGAAGTCACAGTGTCCCGTACGACACCAAAAACTACTATTTACGTCTGTAGCATTTGTTCAGAATGATGTACAATAGTGATAATCTATATTCTCTGAGTGTTAGTCATGAGCAACAATATCATCCATAATTTGTTGAATTTGCTGTCTTGGTTATGATCAGAAAGCAGATAATTAGCTGTCCCGTACGACACTTTTGTCCCGTACGACACCATTGTCCCCTACTATTTTTTAACTTTCAACAGATCTCGGATATTTTATTAGCAGCATATTGTGTGTTGTTTTGTAACATTATGCATTATGCATTATGCATTAGATTTGAATATCAGAGTTTGGTCTTGGGAGAAAACATACTTTTTAACTTTTAAATGCATTTTGCTGTTGTGGTGTTCATTGCTGCTGCTGTTTCAAGAATTTACATAATGTTTTGCTGTTGTTTTCAGTTTAAAGTAAAGTTCACTTCACCTGTACAAATATTCCACCTCATATTAAGCTTTGCTTCTACTGGGAACCAATATTATTGCTGCCTTAGGGCGTAGGACAAATGTGTCCCGTACGACACTTTTTTGCTTGTCCCGTACGACACCACACATTTTTTAGCTTAGCTTAGCTTTTTAGTTTATGGACACTTTGGTCACAGTGGTTATGGTGGTTACATTGGTTACGATGGTTACGATGGTTTGAACTGACCTACTTCCATGACCTAATGACCTACTTAAATACCAGTTGAGCCAAGGTAGTCATGTTTGGTATCAAACTAAAGGTAATGAAGTGTAGGTTTGAACTGACCTACTTCCATGACCTAGTGACCTAATTAAAGACCAGTTGAGCCAAGGTAGTCATGCTTGGTATCAAACTAAGGTAATGAAGTGTAGGTTTGAAGTGACCTACTTCCATGACCTGGTGACCTACTTAAAGACCAGTTGAGCCAAGGTAGTCATGTTTTGGTATCAAACTGATGGTAATGAAGTGTAGGTTTGAAGTGACCTACTTCCATGACCTAGTGACCTACTTGAAGACCAGTTGAGCCGGTCGAGGATTTTTTCCATATACCATCGTCATTAGTTCCTCGATTTGCCACCAGGAGCGCTTCATACCACTACTAAATATGGTAGATAGGTTAATGTATGCGACGCGGGAAATTCCCTGAATAACAGCTTCGCACGTGGTGACCCACTCCCAACAGCGGGAATCACCATGGAGGATGTGCTGCTTGTGTGGGTTTGTTGTTTTGTGGTGATGAGCTTTGCAAAACTGAGGCTTTAGGATTGAATTATTGACTAATCATGGATGGAGACATGATATCATGACTTTTGTATGCAGGCATGATACGACTTCACCTTCAGTAGGCCTACACTGTAGGCCTACTATAATGAGTGCCCCTACCATGCAGGCCTACGGGCCACGGAGTTCTTCTGTCGGAATGTTTTTTGTTGTTCGCTGCATCTCCCGCCATGGCTAAGACAACTCGTACGTTGGGTTGGATAAATTTCAATCCTGCTAAGGTCACAACATGTACTAGTGTTCCATAGTCATGACGGATGAGGTTTTTTAAATAAAGTATTATTTTTGATGAATAAACACAAGGCCAGATACTAGGGTGCTCTAGCGTAGGGTTGATGATTTTCATTTTTTGATTTTCGTCCTTACCCAGCAGCAGCAGCAGTCTGAACCCTGTAAGAAGCCTTAAAGGGAATTCCAAACACTGACCATGGGATCTATTCAATGCCCGTGATATTATGTAGTCTTTGACACTCGACAAACAAGAGAGTTGTGACCCCAACGGAGCTGACACTAGTACCTCATCCTACTAACCTGCGCGCTGCAGTCGTGGCTTGTTTGGTAGCACCAGTATTGGCCGCCATTTTTGGAGGAATTCTGCCAGGGACGTCACTACGAAATTTTATATAAATCATGTAAATCTATTCAATTCTCAACCAGTTGACGTACCGGAATGCAGATAGAAGGTGACCTCCATTTGACCAAGGAAATCCACCAATCACGACGGTGTTAAAATAGAAATACCGTGCATCAACATAATAGTTCCCATATGTAACGGACTAGCTCAGAGCATGGTGTCAGCAACATTGAGAGGAGTCGGACAAACTAAGACGGAAGTAACGGAAGTGATTTAAAACATGTATTTACTGAGTGGCAGCAATAACAACTTACAACGGCCTACAATGGTTACAGACGAATTATTCTGCTATATACAAGCCGAGCCCAAAAAACATTGCCATATGACAGGCAGGGTGGTCCAACGCAAGGGCGGCAAACACAGGGATCATTCACACAAAACTGACCCATCAACTTTGAAAAACCGGCGTTACTCACCGACAGAATCACACTGACTGGCCCGGGCACGGAGAAACTAAAGCCGCATTTACATTAGCCTAAACGAATTTAGGCCTAATCTGGGGCAGCACCGGTTGCGAAATAACCCGGTGTAAGTGACAAGTGTAAACGCGCACATAAATTTGCACCGGATCGAAAAATGTGTTACACCGGTGTAGTTTACCCCAGGAAAAGTGATGATGCACGCTCCGGGTTAAGATCTAACCCGGTATAATTTCGTAGTCTAAACACGCACCCGTGGTGTGCCCCGGAGTAAACGCCAGTGTTGCAGGACAACTGAAATTGGCGCCTCCATTTTGACTGTATAGCGCATGCGTATGGTTGTCATAACCGAGGCTTCTCCGATTCTACCCCGGTTCCGTTTACACTGCCTTAAAGCCGCACAGTGTAGACGGATGGGTTATAATCGGAGAGCATAGTCTCGGTCACCCAGCCGCTGTTTCGAATCTGGGAATCCGCATTGCTGTACTGTGGCATGAAACGGCTGTCTGCGCAAGACTACACGCAGCATTGGGAATTCCCCGAACCTCGATACAGGATAATGCTATAATGTGTGGTTCTATGGTTCTATACTTTACGCACGCCTGTAAACGAGGTTGCACTACAATTTGGTCGAACTGGAAGTGATTTAGCTATGTATACTGTGCGGCTTTAAGAAATTTGTAACCTGATATGGGGCGAATCTACCTCGGTTCTGACCCAGAGCAAATTAAACACGTGTAACGTTTTTCAGTGTGGCCGTTTTTCTGTGCGACTTCTTTTGTTCAAAATACACTGTGAAACGGACTCGCTGTTTCTCTGTGTGTTGCTCATTGTCAAGTCGCGGCTTATTCCGTCAATCTAGTGAAATGTCACACTGGCAGACGGGCCTCACTGAAAAACGTTACACCCGGTTTAATTCGTGTAATGTAAATGCGGCTTAAAGCACCACGCTATGTATCCAAAACTGAGTTTCGTGACGCCGTCGTAGTGCATCTCATTTACGGTGACCTCGTTCATAGCATTATACACACGGTCGATGTACACCATTTACCCACATAGCTAATTCATGGTGGTGAGGTTGATCATGATTTTGTCAATGCATGCTAGACAAGACTGTTCAAATCTATCGATTTGAATGATGTAACTTACCAATTAGGTATTCTGTGTGTACACACAAACGAATGAGTTGAAGCATGTGTACCTTACCTGATGAAGGGTTATTCACACTATAACACCACGTTGAACTTGTCAAGTGGTGAAGCTATGGCTGCCATGATGTAGTATTAGTCCAGCCTCGGTGTTATCACTGGATATATACGGCTGGACAGGGGACCAGTCATATCGAGGTGTGGAGGGAGCAAGTGTCACCGAACGCATATACATGTAGTCGTGCTTTAAGTTAGCCCAACATTCTCCAGAAGAAAATGGTAATAAATTCGGAAGCGACCCAACTGGTCGAACGTGTGCACACAGAGAGACGCGGAATATTGCGCGCGTCCGGTTTTAACTAGGAAAGTGACGTATAAAAGGTCCTTACACACCAAAAACGCGCGTTGAACGCCGCGGAAGACGCCGCGGTTTCCGCCCACATAGAGGGGTCACACCTCCCGCGTGAAACGTTGCGGGAGGCGTGCATTTTTCGGGGCAAGCACACTGGTTAACTACAAAAGTTATTTCGAGCGGCGACGCAGCGGCGAGCGCGCGTCATTTTTTGCCGCGCGTCTTTGGTGTGACCCGTTTATTGAAAATCCATTGAACTTATTTTCCCGGCGGTGAACGCGCGTCGTTTTTCGCCATCCCGGCCCGCGGTGCGGTTTTGGTGTGAAGGGGCCTTAACACCTCCCGCGTGAAACGCTGCGGGAGGTGTCCATTTTTCGGGGCAAGCACACTGGACAACTACAAAAGTTATTTCGGGCGGCGGCGAGCGCGCGTCATTTTTTGCCGCGCGTCATTGGTGTGACCCATTTATTGAAAATCCATTGAACTTATTTTCCCGGCGGTGAACGCGCGTCGTTTTTCGCCGTCGCGGTCCGCGGCGCGGTTTTAGTGTGAAGGGGCCTTACCCGTACCGACTCGCTCCCGGACCAAGCAGTTACAAAACAATAGTACCCTAAGATCAATTCCGATCATGAGTGGCCTCTAAAAATTAAAAGGTACATAACTAAAGGTGCACTGCTACTACAGAACGTGACTCTAAACCAAAAACAAATCCATTACGCATACTTACTAGTATCACCTGCACCAGCACCGGCCAATCAGATTCACGAACGTGATAGGCGATACCGGTCCTAACATAAGCAAAAGTCCAATGTAAAATTGTTAGGATCGGATACCAGTCTAGACGGAGCTGTTCTCTCTTATAGAAAGATGACTGCACGTATGACGGAGATCATAAATGTTGGCCATCGATGGTCTATGCGTATCTTGTTCTAATACCAGCTTTAGAGTCATTTTGCAGACATGTAGGCCTGTCAATAAACTACATGTAATGTCTCCGTTTGTTCCTCACAGGAATATCAGTATTCAAACGATGAGACAAACTTTGAGTGTCTTGGCATTTGGTTTTCTTGACTGCACTGACGAGGGCTAAATCTAAACGTGAAACAAGTACTGTCTTCTCGTGCCGCCTGAACGAGATCGACGGACTGACAACAAACATGGCGCCGAAAAAGCCGAAGTGTGAGGAGGTCGACTAGCGTATTCCGTGTCAATGCTGCAAGTTTAGCCAGATGGCGGCGCGTGAAGACAGCAATTTGTTGTAGCACTAATGAGGACTTAGCAGTGTACTTCCTGAACGTCGTTGACCCACGGCCAACAACATCCTTCGCATGTTTTTGCGGATGATTCATCGAATCGTCCCCGTCGGCATCCCTGTCACTCATGTCACTCTCCTCGCTGCTGATTGGTCATAGTAAATTCCGTAGTATTATAATGAGATGATCTACTTGGAATTCCATTCATAAACTGTAGTGGTGCCGCCATACTATCGATGTGCAGTTACTGCAGAGCCCGCGTACATAGCTTTAATAAAGCATAATGTTAAGGGAGTGACTATTCGGCGAGCCCAGCTCTCTGTGCAGTCACTTTGTTTCAGCTTGGAGAGTGCGCCGGAGTAATTAGTTATGCACTGTGGCGACCAATGAAAATCGAGATTACAAAACAGCAAAATGGCGGATTCGATGATCGCCCTTCCACTTCGACCAAATATCGGTGAAAAAAAGAGCAGAGGCCTCCGGCTTATATATATGTATATCACGATACTTAATAAAGCGCAGTATCCAACCAGTATCTTGGTCGCTCAAAGCGCTGTGCAAGAGAATTATATGGAGAAAAATAGTTATTCATCAAAGGCGTAGGTGAAGAGAAAGTGTTTCAGCTGCTTTTTGTAAATTACGATGCTGGTGCAGTTACGGACGGCTTACTGGATAAAACGCAACGCAACGCAATCAACGCAACGGACCTTGTTCCTATTTGCACATTTTGCCGCTGCTTTTGTAGGCGTAGTAAGTACAGAATACAGGAGCGGGTCGAGGATCAATGCTTCCGGCAAGGGACCGTTCATTACGTACTAGCCCGGCAATTCAATATAGTCTCGCGCAACACTATACTATCTGCATCACCGTCATGGTAAGACGCAATCGGCCGATGCGCGCGAGACATCCTCCTGGTGCCCGCCCCGGTCCCATGCCCAATCGCGCACCAGTCTGGCCACGTGTTCTCCCCTGGCTTGCATTGCCTCACATGCCTCATGTGCATTGCCCCTCTCGTCACTGGCACTGCTCTCACACAGTCACACAGTCGGCCATTCACTTGACCACGGCCTCACAGCTGAATTAACATGTAATGTGAATAGCTTATGATGGCCGTAGCTATCCAATTCTTTCGGTCTATGAAAAATGCAGTGTTTTTTGTGTGATGCTAAATCATGAATAGGCCTAGGCCTATGCCTAGGCTAATAGGCCTCGGTAGGCTAGGCCTGCCCTAGGGTAGGCCTAGCATTAGGCCTATCATATCATATAGGGCCCGGGCCTAGGCCTATAGGCCTATAGTGCCTAGCTGGCTAGGCTGTCATACCCCATAGGCCTAGTCATGGCCTACATACCCTGGTACCGTATATGATGGCCTTGGCTAGCCAGTGTCCATGCATGCCATGGTGCTGTGACTGCTGGTGTGGGCTCACTCAGGCAGGCACAGGCACCGCCTAGGCTACCGGTAACGGCCGGTAGGCCTACCTACTGTATTGTAGCAATGAAGTAGGCCTAGGCCCAGGGGCCTAGCGTCGAAGGCCCTGTAGGCCTAGGCGGGGCATGGTGCACAGTTGAGTAACTTGAGACATGCATGCAATGCAGGTGTGGTGGGTGTGTTACAGAGGTTCAATAACACACCCCTGAGTAAAGCCCCGGTACTAATGTATGAGGTCCCTTAGTAGGCCCTATACCGGGCTTTAGGCCTACTTGGGGTGTGTTATTGAACCTCTGTAACACTCCACCACCCCTGCAATGCATGCCTCAAGTCCCTGTAGTGGCATGGCAGTGATGGTGTAGGCCTAGCCTTGGCCTAGGCCTGTCTGTGATGATGATCATGATGATGTTTATAAAAAATGGGGTGGGGACCCCAAGCATATGGCAAGCCGTTTGTCCAGTAAAAATTCAAAAAACTAAGTTTTTTACTGAAAAACTTAGGGCCTAGTTTTTATCGATAGTTAACTAGGTTTTTTTAAGAATAACCTACCGGTATCCTTTTTCGACATAACTTAGTTTCTTTCAATAGAAACTTAGTTTCTTTTAAAAAGACTAAGTTATTTTCATAGAAACTGTTTTCATACAACACATTGTAGTCATTACTACGATACATGAGCTCAGTTCGATCTACAGACCAGAAGTGGCGCGACGATTAGTCGACATCGTTTTATGACTTGAAACGGACACAAATTACACCAGGAGGTGTGTTTGGTTCGATCTGCGCACTAGAAATAGTGCGACGATTGGGCCAAGAAATAGCGCGACGATTGGGCCAAGAAAACCACATCGTCGGATCGCAGTTTTGCGATAAGGACTTGATTCAGCTATCGCAGGCTTTCTGCCGGCCCTATAATTCCTATAAATTCCTATATTTTTTTGCTCTCCCTATAAATTCCTATTTTTTGCCAAATTTGCCCTATAAGCCCTATTTTTTGGTTTCCCTTGACCCTATAATTTCCTATTTTCTCTTTTCTGGTATTTTCACGCGAGCTCGCGACTCCGTGAGTGGTGTGATTCCTGTCGTTGGCAACAAGTTTTACTCTATGCCCAGACGGGTGTCCAGGGGTCTGGACCCCCTCTTCTCGCCCAGGCCATCGATTTTTTACCCGTATCACTTCATATAACAGGGAGAGGGGCCAAGCAGGTGCAGGGTCTAGCGAGTTCTCAAAACGTCAGACCCCTGCTCTGATATTGTTGTAGTGCCCGCAAAAGTTCTCTTAGTAAGCCCATCAGGTAGGCCTATCCGTTGTTGGGTGTGGCGGATGCGACCAGGTTCACTCACAGGGTTCCTGCAAGGTCTTAAAAAGTCTTAAATTTGCCACTTCCATTTTCAAGGCCTTAAAAAGTCTTAAATTTGATTATTTCTGTGAGAAGGTCTTAAAAAGGTCTTAAATTTCATATCAAGGCAGTTGTAAAAAATTGGCAGGAGATGTCAGGAAATCGCATCTCCGGACTTATTAAAATCAAAATTTTTCTGGGGGAGGGCCCCCAGACCCCCCACCCCTGCTCAAGTAGCCTACCCACTTTCTTGGCCTTGTCGATCCCTGTCATTCTTCCCTTGCGGAAACCCTTCCAGGTACGTTTGGGCTTCATTTA
>NMRB01006678.1:0-10045 GCA_002633025.1 Notospermus geniculatus
TAGTAACCTCAATATGAGTTCATATCACTTAAAAAAATACAAAAATGAGTGTGATGGTGGCCCTGCAGGAACACCACACAGAGGATGCAAGATATAAGCACTTCAGTATGGGAAAAGTTCTCTAAAAGAAACGTTTCTGAATTCGGATTCATGACAGAGTCCAAATACGGAAGCTGTCTTAAGTGTGTGGGCTTCTGAATTTGGATGCCCAAAATAAGTCATATGGAAGAACATCAGATGGTCTGAAATAAGTGGCTAATGTATTGGATGTGGCTGTTTGCCTCTGAGAAACCGAAAACTACTAAAAACCCAACCATGCACACATACAACTGCATGCAGTTATGAAATTGGTATGAAGTAGTGCTACCATGTGGTAACTTGAGAAACCTCCCAAGTGACCCTCCACAGCAAAACCAGTGGCATGTTGCTCTTAGGCTAAGAATCCATTCACGCGATTTTCGTGCAGCGCTATGTCGCATCCTTTGTCCACGACCAACGTGGCGGAAACAAACAATGCTTTCGAGCGTCTGTCACTCGAAAATCGCGTGAATGAACCGACCGCCTTAGCTTGGCAGGTTGAGACCAAATGTTTGTCACTTTCATATTGTCTGTCTGTTATGAAATCTGAAATAATCTATTTCTTCCATTCTCTTCTGGTGTCATCTTATATAGTTCATTGCTTCTCATCTCCTGAGTGACATGCGACTGGTTGCTGAGGGTCACTAATAGGCTAATTCATTCCTCAATACCTCAGTTCGATTTCAAGTTTCGGCATCCAAATTTGGAAGCCCTGACAGCCTCCGAATTCAGATCGGAGTCTGAAAATGGAAGCAGTGCGAGTTTGAAACTGGTGATATGTTTCTTTTAAAGAACTTTCCCCAGACTGACGTGTAGGATGGGTCTAAGATCTCTGATGACATGGACAGGCCAAAGGGAATTCAGTTAAAATCATGGGTCACACACTCAATACCTAGAAATTGAAAATCTAAACCATTACAAGGCAATTTACCTTTAAATTCTTACAAGCTCTGTTACCGAGCCCAATAGACTAGGATTGCACAAGTTGATTAAATACAGATCGGGAAGAACGAGGTATAACCTTTTACGTCATATTTTTTTACCGTTTCTGTTAAATCCAAAATGGCAGCCAACTCAGGCTGGCTGTAGGCCCCTAATCATAAAGGAATATACACCACAAAGAATCAACTGCGAACGATCTACAGCTAGAGACATAGCTTCTCTTACTTGCCACAAGGTGGCTCTTTATCACCCTAATTTTGTGGTTAAATAATGGTTTGCACCAAAATTGTTTTTCTGTGATGGTCGTGTACATATTAAATAATCTAAATATGAAGATTGAAACTAAATTTATTGACGAAGTCCCACAGCTGTCAGTGCAAGAGGCCTATCTTTAGCAACATGAATGCACCCTGTACAAATGTACAGTCATATAGGAGATGTACACAGATGCCACTCACCACTACAACCATTTTGTGGTGGTTTCAACCATCTATATCTATAACCCTCATTACGTGAAATCTTCACAACCAAATCTAAACATTTAACTTCCTATTTAGGCGACTATCAGCAATCATGTTAACATTCTGAATTGAAACCAGCTGAATTGGGCCACGCTTATTTTATTTTTTGGATTACGGATTGTCATCACCATTTAGGTAGGTAGGGAGGGGGAAAAAAAAAAAAAAAAGAGGCCTTACTCACCAATTTTTATTTGCGGTGGTATTCACGGACAATTATTGTTAACTCGGCAGGTAGGAGAAATAAAAAAAATAGTGCCAATGGCACTGTGCCCGCTTGGCTTGAAGCAGTATGTTATGTATCCTATTTACCGGTACCCTTGATAGAAATTTGACGAAGATCCATCACTTTGCAAGGGAGAAATAACACTTTATGTTTTTCTTGTTTTGGCCCCCTAGTGGCAAATTCAAGCATCAGATTTCACCGAAAATTCGTTTGTGAGTTGTTATAATCTAGAGGTTGATATGTATGAAGTTTCAAAGCAATGGCTCAAACCATTACAAAAAGAGCCAGCTTCGTAATTTCAGAAGAACTTTGACCCCTGTGACCTTGAAAAGTAGGTCAAATTCAAAAACTCAAGTGTCATCTTATGTATCCTCACTAGATATACCCCTGATAAAAATTTGGCAAAGATCCGTCTCTTGGTAAGGGAGAAATAGCACTTTTAGTGATTTTGGTTTTGGCCCCCTAGTGGCATAGTCAATAATCAGATTTCACCGAAGTTTTGTCTGTAAGTTGCTATAACCTAGAGGTACATGTGTACAAACTTTCAACACAACAGTTCAAACCATTATCAAAATATAGCCCTTTGAAATTTTTCACAAAACGCCCCCTGGAGGCCAAAACAGGAATCCAACCGTGCTCAAAATCGAACTCGACCTAGATCTTGGGCCCATATATGCACCCACCAAAGATCAAAAAGATTCGTCATAAAATAAAGGCGCAAGAGCGCTAACAAACCAAAAGTTTACGGACGTACGTACGTACGGACGTACGTACGGATTGACGCACGACAGACCACCACTCAATGACCCCAACCACAGCATAAGCCCTGCTGGGCCTTGCGGCCAAGCGGGCTAAAAAAGGTTTTGCAGGCAGTCAGAACACTGAATCCAAGGTTTTATCTGTTGTAAAGCTGCCGAGTATGCCAGGGTTCAGGGGAAAACTACGATGATCTTTCGCGATTTTGCTTGCCGCTTGGAAAAACAAGGAGCTTTTGAAAAAAGTGCGTCGGCGGGAAAAAAACCACTGCTCAAAAATGGCAAGTCGGAAAAAATATTTTTTTTCTGGTTTTCCCAAAAAGCACGTCGGAGAATCCGTAATCCAAAAGATATAATAAGGGAGGCCTTATGGAGGATTTTCAGAATGTTGAAACCCTTTGTAAAACCTTTATGGTATTTATTACTTTTGCTGTAACTGAATATTTTAGTGGAAATCCGAAGTCTGCGTATGCCAAGAAAACTGCAGATCCTGAGAATCTCAGGTCATTGACATTTACAGTTGTACCCTCCCTTGATGTTGGAAAAATGTGTAATAAAGGGAGCGGTGGTGGAGACCCTTGGGGCAAGGATGAGAAAACTGCTACTTTTGGAAGAAATGGAAAATACATGTAATAGTGTATACGATTACAATGACCAGCTGCATTATCTAGATTCTGTAAGCAGTGGGAAGGGAAGGCAGTTCAAATGGAAGATGCATTTCAGATTTAAGCACTGGTGCATGTTGTTAAGTTCGCAATCATCAGAGGCAGAGGGGCACAAGTGGCACACATCCCGCTTACGCTGCAATGAGGAACCGGCACACTAACGTCACGAGTGGTTGAAGTCCGGTTGTACCGAAGTCTCTTTTTTGCTAACGTTATTTCCATTTATTTCTGGTGTGAAAATAAACCATTTGTGTTGGTCGCCCGACAGCAAACCTTACATCATCGTGTAGCAGATGAAATTTCCTTATTATATAAATATAATCTCATTCCTTTTTTTCTTAAAATGAGAGGTACGATGGCGATAAAGGCAACGTCTTTGTGTCATTTTTCCTGTAGAAAAATGTACAGGAAATTTTTTCATGGTGCAACGTTGGTACAACCGCTCGCAGTGCCAACCTGTCGGGATAAACCGCAGGGCGGGTTCCCCATTGCGTGTTTTTACCATGATTTTCAGTTGCGTGTTTTCAGAGTGGGCATCACTTCCCTTTTGTGCATAAGTAGTAGTGGCGCCCCCTTGTCTAAATTCCTGGATCTGCCCCTGATCATCACATAATTTGATGGTATCTTGCATTACTTGGCAGACGTCAAAGCTTTTTCCCAAAGAAAATTTGACATACAGAGACAAGTGATATAATGGCAAGTGAAAACAAAAGACCAATGTTTAAGTAATGTAATGGAACAATCAAAACCAAAAATAGTGCCAATGGCACTGTGCCCGCTTGGCTTGAAGCAGTTTGGCCCCCTAGTGGCAAAGTCAAGAATCAGATTTTGCCGAAAATTCATCTGAGTTGTTACAGCCTAGAGGTACATGTAGATACATGCAAAGTTTCAAAGCAATAGGTCGAACCGTTACAAAAAGAGCCAATTTCGTAATTTCAGGCGAACTTTGACCTCTGTGAACTTGAAAAGTAGGTCAAATTAAAAACTCGACTACTATATCTTATGTATCCCTATTAGATATACCCATGATAAAAATTTGACAAAGATCCGTCTCTTGGGAAGGGAGAAACAGTACTTTCAGAGATTTTGGTTTTGGCCCCCTAGTGGCAAAGTCAAGAATCAGACTTCACGAAAATTTTGTCTGTAGGTTGCTATAACCTAGAGGTACACGTGTACAAAGTTTCAACATGATAGTTCAAACCATTATCAAAATATAGCCCTTTGAAATTTTTCACAAAAACGCCCCCTGGAGGCCAAAATAGGAATCCAACTATGGTCAAAATCGAACTCGATCTAGATCTTAGGCCCATATATACACCTACCAAAGATAAAAAAGATTCGTCAAAAAATAAAGGCGCTAGAGCGCTAACGAACCAAAAGTTTACGGACGTACCGCCGTACCGCCGTACGGCCGTACGGACTGACGCACGACAGACCACCACTCAATGACCCCAACCACAGCATAAGCCCTGCTGGGCCTTGTGGCCAAGCGGGCTAAAAATGGAAAAATGGAAGAGCAAAAGGGAATTCAAATCAATTTACTTGCAGTAGACCTACAAACATGAAAGAACTAACTTTGATAACATCACAAAAAGTCATATTTTTCATAGTGAATTTTCTGGTGTTTCAGAAAATTGTTTTCCCTTTTTCCATTTTCTGAGAAGCCTAAAGACATAGCAGAGCGGAGTACAGAATTATTCAGCAGTAAAGAAGATAATAAAATGCTGCGCTAAGTGTCTGCATCGCGGTGACTGAAAACAACATATTGGCATCATTTGACATATTTCAGGGTCGATCAAAAATTGCACAGAAGTAATATGAAATTTCCCTACATGTAATCACAGTGAATCAACCTGGTATCTAGTTGAGAGGGAAGTCGAGGATGACCTATCAATTCCATTTACATATATTTCAAGTTACATACTTGTGGGTGGAGAAAATACTGAGATTCAGAACGGTCTATAAAATACTTCATGTCAACTCTGTGACTCTACTTCTTTACAGATCTTAGTCCTGACTTAAGAGTTCCAGAGGGGGCTGATATTCCACTAACTATATGATTATGAATATACAGAAAAGAATACATTGAGTATTGAGAGCTAAGTGTCAAATACATGTAAAGTATGATTCGCCCTAACTTCAACATGGGCAAAGTGCCAAGCTTGGAAATGTGCATAGGTCAGTGGTAAATAATCCATGTCGCAGTTACCGGTACCTAATGACATCAGGGTGACTTGAACAGGCTATATAGCAAAGACTCCAAGGTTGCGCTCAGTCAACTGGTAAATATTGTTGTTTGTGGTTTAATCATTGTATTCACTTTATGGTGTCTGTTGCACAGACCTGGCACTTTGCCCATGTTGAAGTTACAGTGAATCATACTTTACAGCATTATTAGAACATTGCACAGACCTGGCACTTTGCCCATGTTGAAGTCAGGGTGAATCATACTTTACAGCATTATTAGAACATTGGGCCAATTTTCTGTACTGCAGGAGGAAACTGGAGTGCCCAACCTGAGCCGTCAGAGAGTTGCCCCCTCTATCACATGAGTTCCTACTCCGACCAGGAATCGAACCCAGAACCTCAGAGGTGACAGGCAACGATGTTTCCATTGTGCCACTCTGACAGTCCTCCTCTATCATCCCTCCTCTACAAGTTTAAGTCGTTTCCACAACACATTACCCACATCCCTCCTCCTCTATTTACGTTAAAGGAGCTGGATGTCCAAGTTGTAAACACTCACTCACTGGTTCTCTATCCACGCGACGCCTGCGGTGCTGCCACCTATTGTCGGTGATTTGTACTGACGTGAATATCGTGAGTGAGTTGCATTGGACCAGGCACCAGTCTAACGATCACGGGGCGCCACTGGTGCTGCCACCTTCACGAAGGAATAAAACTAGTTTGCCGACCATGTTTGTAAACAAACCAGCTTGTTTACAACTTCGGCGTCCAACTCCTTTAAGGTCATTTCCACATACATGTATCTCTTCACTATTGAAAGGTCATGCAGGAGGAGCAAACCCAATGTCACAGAGGATGGTGAAGGTAATCCATGACAAGTAGGCCTACAGAGAAATCAGCAGACAAATGACCCATAACCTTGCAAGTTCGGACTGGGAAGAGCAGAAAACTTCGGTTAACTCATTATTTTCCACAAACAAGAAATGAAATCAGCAAACACCAGTACCAACAACTTTTATGTTGTTATTTTCTGCAAGAATAGTAATCCAAAGGAGAATGTTGGAAAGGTGGAATGAAATAAGAGTTCAGAGAGACAATACATGATGTAAATATGCAGCATGAAGATTACGTACATGATGATGCGGTTGAACCCTTACGAAAATGTGACACGTGTAAATGACATTACCACGTGGAAATGGGCAAAATTTCCCTTTTTGTGTACTAATACATGTACACATTTTTGGTGTAAAATTCGCCCATCACCACGTGGTAATGTTATTTACACGTGCCACATTTTTGTAAGGGAAGAACTTGATGAGGGGATGATGACGATGAAGATGAAGATAAGGTGAAGAAGATGATGCTGAACGCCATGATGGCTGTCATGCAAATTATCGAGACATAGATGCATGAACTTTAATGGTGATGATGATGAAAGAAATGCTGATAAAAATCAGAATGATGAAGATGCAAATAATAACAACCGAAATAATATGAGTGGGGATAAAATGATGATGATGATTATGAGGTAGTAATTGAGGACCGGTAACGAAATAAATATATGATTTTAATGTCTCAAGCCTGTTCAGTCATCGACAGAACTACAAATTATTGTCTCAAATAGATTTGAGACATCAAGTGAGGCAACAGGAGACTTTACTGCCGTTAGAAGCGCCTGTTAGCGGTCCTAGAACGTCATAAAATTTGACGTCACAGATGTACATGTAGGTCATGGTGTCCACGTCATTCTGGATGACGTTGTGGCATGCACTTCTTCTCTGTGACGTCAAATTTCATGACGTTCTGGGACCGCAACTAGTGGTGGCCTCTAACGGCAGGAAAGTCTCCCATTGTTGCCCCTTGATTGAATGCCTGATCCACACAAGTGTGGAGATTATTCACCATTCCCCCATTACTTCCTATTCAGATATCCACTGGCAGGCAGCCTGCCACTTTTTGCACTTGTAGTGAGCAATGTATGTACTCAGAATATACAAGTCCATTCCTCTTCTAAAGATCAGCACTGTTGACCAACTCAGTTGCAATTAAAGGAGGTAATGAATGAATGCCAGACTTTATGGGCCGTATGCACCAAACGAAGATTATCTTGAACTCAGGTTGAGCCACAACTTTTCAATTGTTCAAGTTTGCCAGGGCATGATGTGACAATGGAAAAGTTGTGGCTCAACCTGAGTTCAAGATGATCTTCGCTTGGTGCATACGGCCCTATGATGCTCCTGATGATGATTACAATGTAGGTGATGATGACAATGATAAGAGTGAAGTTGATGACGATGGTAATGATGATGATGGGTATTGATTGATCCGATGATTGTAAGATCGATCGTAGTCAAGTTGTGGGGTGCTCACTACTCATCATTTCTACCAGGATTGTTATGGGTGGGCCATCAGAAATATTGATTAGAATAAAAGACTTTTAACTCAGTAAATAAGCTAGGGAACTGTCTGAAGACTGGAAGAGAGTTTGTTAAGCTTTGTCGGAGATCTCAACGGTCACTGTGTTAATGTTAGGTTCGGGGCAGGGACCAAGAGGGATCACGGCCATTGACAAGCATCGGGATAATGATAATGACAGTGGTGATGAAGATGGTGAAGACAGTGCTAAGGATTAAAATGATACATCTCTGGAAAAGATAGGGAGAGGGTAAAATTCTTTTTTATCGGTTAAATGAGAAGACACCATTAGTTAATTGTCAAAGTTAATATTTGTGACCCGTGAGTAACAACATGAATTGGAATGCGCCGAAAAGAAGACTCAAGATGACACCAGCGAACAATTACAGAAATGGACAAAGTCAAATTTCACAATGGGCAGACAATCCTGAAATCAACAATCCGTTGGTGCACCCTGGGTCGTCTCTTGTGTGCTTTCCGACTCATTTTGGTGTCACAGGTCACATTTGTTGAATGGTGATCTATAAATTAAAGCAGAAAATGCCCATATTAATCAAATGTGACCGATTATCATAAAATGATCTGTGCTACTGTTCTAACAGTTTTGACACCCAATCCAAACTGCCTTTTAGAATAAAGTTGATATGCGCACAATCAAAATGCGGCTCTTCTGAGCATATGACTTTTATTCGGGTCAGATTTCGGGTGCAATCTCGTACCCAGAGATTCGTTATGCTCGGGACGAGGTTGAAGGTCGCTAATCTCTGGAGATGGCCACGGACTACTTTGCTATTTCCAAGGCATTGTACGTTACACACGGCGCATGAATATATACTGATTTTTGGCCGTTTCACCCCAAGTTGATATGCTGCGCCTAGTAGTGCTTTGTTTTTTTCCTTAATGAACACAACAGATCCCTCAAAAAACCTTCCTAAGGACATTTTTGTGTATAACATTTTATAATCAAATTATTTCAATGCATCTGCGGTCTAAAATCGGTCTAAAATTGCACGATGCCACAAATCACACATAAAGCGTGAAATGAGCCAGCCATCTCCAGAGATTAGTGGAGCGACCTTCAATCTCGGTGCGAGCGTAATGAATCTCTGGGTACGAGATTGATTTCAGGTGGACAAAGGCTGCTGGTCTCATTTCATGCCTCCATAATGAAGATACAGCGTACTGGTTGACAGACAGGTAACATTCTAACCGGTAAACAGAAATATTGGTAGCCGGTACTCCAGAAGTTGTAAATGCATCAACATCCATGGCCAGTGAATAGGCATAGGCCACAACGAATTTAGAATAAGTGAACGAAATACTAGCAGTCATTTCCATAATATCGATGAACCAGGATAAGTTACTGCCACAATCACAGGTAACAAATTTGAAAGAGATTTTGGCAGAGGCTGACTGTGTAGAACAGAAATGAGGAACGTGCAGAACTATTGCGACTTTGAGCTGCTGGTAGCGGTTGTACCTTTTTTTCAACGTCTCGTCTGTGTTGCACAGCATCAAGGATGTGGTGATGTGATATAAGGGAGGTTCCGCAAGCTTACGTTTTACATGTACGATTACAGTTTGAAAACGTCATGACGTCAGCTCTGCGGGACTTTTTTACGAGCGAATCCCTTGCTACACGTAAGAAACTTACGATTTAATCTTAGCCAAATATTTCATTTTTGTAATCCAAGAATTTACTTGCAATTATACACATTCATAAATAGGTAGTTGCAGTAAAAATGACAATCTGCCGTTGACAGTCACCACGTGCCAACATGGGCTACTTCGACCCTCTTTTCACCTGGCACGGGAAGCTTCAAGTCAAATGATGACACCATTGCGTCACGTTCTTTCTTGACGAAGGCGTGACATCATCATGTTGTCAAATCGTAATCGTAAATGTCAACGTAAGCTTGCAGAACCTCCCTTTTTTGTTCTATTTTTTACATCTTCTGTTGCACCGCCCTGTCGTGATAAAAAGTTGTGCGTGTTCCTCATTCTTTTGTGATCGCTATCTCGTCATGGAAATGATTTGTGATTTAACCGATAGAGGAGCTGGCAAGAACAAATATAGCACGCGTTGCGCCAACCCAAATTGAAATGGAAGTTTTCACCACAAAGTGTCCCTAAAAAGTGTAACGTCCACAACAGAAATAGCAAACATGTGATCATTTCGCATTCGTGCAGCAGTTAATTGAACAAAAGATAGGCCTATCAGTAATATATTTCTGATAATATGCTATTTGAATGTATTGC
>NMRB01006679.1:0-10043 GCA_002633025.1 Notospermus geniculatus
GCTTCACAAATCCACGAAAGCTGCATAAAATTTAAATACTTAATACCGTTTGTTCACCGGAAAGTGAGGGAGGGCAAGGTGGAGGAAACACTTATGATTGGTGATCAGGTTTTACAAAGGATTGTGGTTGAAAACGAACAGCTGACTCTAGTGAAAAGTGACCCTTATAATCTTAAGCTCTAATAATGATGAAAGTTAGAGTAGATTTTATGATGAACAAAAATCTGCATGAACCGACTCACAAACATGGCTGGCAGGACAAATGGTTGAGGTAGTAATGCCGCCCAGGTAATATTTTTAAGGCAAAGTTCGGACAAACATTACGAATCATACACGGATTTGTCCGTTTTGTCTGCGCCTAAGGCGGTGACAGACTGGCGCGTAAGCAACGCGTCGGAAAGCGTTCAACCAATCAGGGAGGTGGTAACACGGACCGAAACACCTACCGAAGAATCTGATTGGCTGCGCCAGTCTGTCACCGGCTTAAGGCTGAGAATACATCGAGGCCCACGCCATACGAACACGCAGGCGAACAATGGCTTCACAAAGGATTAATCCCCATGAAACCTTTGTTCGCCTGCGTGTCCGTGTCGCGTCTGCCTCGATGTATTCTTAGCCTAGAGGAGAAAGTAGGTTCGGACAAACAACACGGAATTGACCGGGCTGACGTCATTCGGGCGGTTCGCTATTGGGGAGGGGCAGGGCGGGGTGGTGCGACGTGGGTGTAATGAAACTGAATGATAGTGGATATGAGACAATAGAAGTGGTGTTAATTTGTAATAAGGGTTTCAAAGATTCATGGCGTTGTTTGCTACCGTACGTTGCCGCATGGTTGTCTGCGATTACGTACAAGTAGATTTACTGACAACCGATGACTTAAGCAAGGTTCACTGGCACACGGATCCGATCCGTTTCCAGTCCGTTTGCCCCTAGTTTTCCGGATACGACAACGTAAAAGCCCATTTGATCGATTTTTTGCGGACCTGAAGCGGACAAAATCCGTGTGCCAATGAACCCCGCTTTAGGAATCCGATGCTTTCTTGTATATTCTTCTTCCTAATATTGCGGCAGCTATAAAGGGATTTGTAGAACTATTTTTCTTCGGTAGCAACAATGTGTATACAGTGCATAGAATAAAAATAGTATTATAAGAGCTGCTTGTGTTTCTCTTGCGGCGTCTTGAAAAATAATAATAATATTCCTACTGAATGACGTATTACAAAGTTTAAGAGATCACACGCTAACGATAACGTTGACGTTAACGCTATTTCTTGCATGTATTTCTTGTACAAAAAATATTATTAACGTGAATGTTATCGTTAGCGTGTGGTCTCTTAAAATCCATTCTCTCGGCCAAGTCAGGCGTCACGTGTCATCTTCCATCGTCAGACGGTAGCAGAAGGGAACAAGTAAACCTTCTTGACTTATTTCTCGGGTCCCGACTACCCGAGTCTCGGTGTAACGTTTTTTAGTGAGGTGTGTGTGCCAGTGTGACAGAACAATGGCTGGTATTCATAAAAGTTAGCAAATGATTGTACTTAAGATTTGCACAGCGAGGTCCAATGTAAATGTACTGCAGAACTTGAAGTAAAAGCATTTGCTAGCTTTTATGAATACCAGCCAATAGATTGACGGTGTAAGCGGCGACTTGAAATGAGCGACAAACGAGTCCGTTTCCCACTGTGTTCCAAACAATGGAAATCACACAGAAAAACGGCCACACTGAATGAAGTTACACCTGGCTGATGCAGGGAAAGTGGGGTTCATTGAAAACGCATTATTCTTACAAGTTTACCATAGCAACCAGAAAGATGGCCGATTTATGCGTAAGCCGCCTATCATGGATTAAGTGGACTTGAATAAACCTGTTGAAAATGCCAATATATCGATCCTCCCACAACAGACTGTGACAACCAGGGGAACAGCATGCATGAATCGGCGGACTTGTGGGTACTTCAACTAAAAATCTATACACCTATACGTATAGATACCGTTTACAAACCTTTTGTACCAACCTCTGGGATCTCAATCAGATTAGACAGGCCTACATCTCACGCTGGTGATTCAAACACAAAATTTAATATTTTATTCGTACGCGAAGTCGTTGATGCATAACTAATGGTGCTTGTCGTATTCGCAGTTCATCTGGTAAATGGAAGGGGTGACGGGTGATACAAAATAAGCTGTCACCCCTTCTATTTGCCGAAACAACTGCAAAAATAGTCAACACGATTACTTATGCATGAGTAAAATCGCGTATACGAAAAAAATATTTTTAGGTTTGAATCACCAGCGTGTATCTACCAACTGTGGAGACAACACTCATACAGGGGTTTATTCTTGCATTTTGGTTCCCGAAGCCGCCGCTAGGGCTAGGAGGCTTTGGTACTGGCTGCCATTTTATTGCTGACGTTATTGTAGCAGTCCATTTTCCCGTAAAATTTCATTCTCCCCCGGTCTAAAAAACGGCGACGATTTTGAGCATTGTTACAGATCTGCAACAAATACAAACATTCTCATCAAGAAACTTCCTCGGTGTTGCCATTCCGCGCGATTCGGCATGTTCGATTACATTTAGCACCCACGTGGCTACGGGCACCACATTCTAAAAATAACCCGTGATGTCAACAAAATGATCTATAATATAGATCCGTGACAACTTTTATGCCGCAAAGATGGCAGCCAGTACCGAAACCTTGTACCCTAGCGGCGGCTTCTGGAACCAAAATGGTCTTCTTGCCGAAGGTGATTTCTTGCCGAGAGTGATCATGGTGATTTCCCTGACACAATTCAAATTGGCCTCCAGACTGGTCCCCTGTCGTACCGCTCCGTGCCTCCACTATTACGACAGGCCGCGTCCCATTCAATCTGGCTCCCATGATCTCCCAGACTTCGAAGGGCGCCGCTACGTGCGTTATTGCGCACCACATGTACCTGCAGGCGAGGTTAAACATGGCGGTCTACCTCGCACGAGAAATTTTCGAAGTTTCGTCATTTAAAGTGCCGTTTTGTGCTCATAATCGGGGAATAAAATTAAAAGGAATCACACGGAATGAAAGATAAATCAACAAAGGATAGGTTCGTTGTGTTTTTTCTGTGTGACTTGACTTAAATTACAGCGAAATCGGAAGTTTAAAAATCGGACCTGTCATTTTGGGAGAGCGAGTGCCCTCACCTTCACTAAATATAGTGTGTATCAGAAAAAAAACCTCCAACACACCGTGGACCGACCACGAATACAACTGCTCCCAAATAACTGGAATCCTTGTGCATTATTTCAGCTTTCAGAACCCCAACCCCCAGCATATTATAATCCTTGTTGGTGCAGGCGGATTAAATTCTTAAACCATACTTAAACCTAGTTTAAGCCTAATCTAAGGTTTATCCACGTTGGTGCATACGGGCCAGTCTAAGTGTAACACTTATCCCAGGGGCGGATACAGAGGGGGTGTTCTGGGGGTTGGAACCCCCCGTCGGCGACCAAAGATCACATTTTTTTTCTCTAAACATCAAACATCTCGCTTGTGTCGTAGCGCCTGCCAGTGTCTGATGTAATCATGGTGATACAGTCGTTGCATCGATGATTCGACGAAATACTCTTCCCCTGCTTGGGAAAACTGTTGCCTTACTATTATACTGGTAGGCCTACTGCATTTTGTATGCTTGCACTATTTCGAAATGTCTAAGAGACGTGGCATCGGGCTGGCTGGTAAGAACAGGAAGATCCGGCACACTGTTCAAAAAATGTTTGTATAAGACTTTCTCAACCTCAGATGCCAGGAAATCGTGTCTCAGAGCTTCTAATTTTCAATTTTTTTCCTGGGGGAGGTCCCCCAGACCCCCCCCCGCCAAATCGGCGCCGATGAGGCACGCGGCGAAGGGAATTGGCACAAGAGAGTCCTCGTGCCTCTACCTTCAGAACCCACCCCCTCGAGAAAATCCTGGATCCGCCCCTGTATCCTTAGTTCAACACAAAAGATAAGGATCACACTTTGACTTAAGTTTGTTTATGAATATGGACCCTGGACTTGTATTTGTGTACCGCACGTTATTCCAAACCCTAGGAGGATGTTGAGATAAAATTCATATCATTCTCTTTATCTTATCATAACACTTATTTTGTGCAGTTCTGTTGTATTCGTTCCTGACAGTTTAGGAGATACTGAAGTTTGAAAAGTGGGACATTTGATGTAATATGGCCAATGTGGGTCACCAATTAAATATTCCATTACATGTGCCGTTATCGAGAATTAGAAATTAGCCGTGATCTGCGCTGCCGACCCGCATTGTTCCTGCTCTCCAACACAGTCATTTTCAATTCTGATGTGGTGTGTGTTTGGCCCTGACAGAGATCAAGCTTACGGATGTTTCACAGAATAAACTGCAGCTGGAAGCCGGTTTTCCTCCTATGTGAGTGTCTTGTCTTTTCATACTTTTCCGATTTCCCTTTTGCGAATATGTGAATTCGGTGGTCTACGAACACTGTTATGCCTGGTTGCTCAGGTGTGGCTAAAGGCTCGTCTACACGATCATACATTTGTTCAAAACATCATCATACATTTGTATGATGATGTCCAAGCTTGTTTGTCGATTTCTATCTTGTGACAATGCAGCTAAAATTTTCAACATCATCATACATTGTTCAAAGCAGCATCATAATCTTGTATGATGATGTTCAAGTTTGTTGCGGATTTCGATCTACAGTCCAACATTCATGGACATTGTATGATGGAGAAAGGATAATGTTGGATGCTGTTCAAGTTTGTTGGGAAAACCGTCCACACGATCATACATTGTCCCTGAACATCATCACACATTTTTTGGGATGTTTTGCATTGGCAAGATGAAACATGCAGCTAAAAATTTGAACATCATCATACATGTTCAGGTTTTTTGGGAAAACAGTCCACACGATCATACATTTGTCCATGAACATCATCATACAAATTTGAACATCATCATACATGTTGGTTGCTGTTCAAGTTTGTTGGGAAAACAGCCTACACAATCAAATATCTGTCCATGAACATCATCATTCAAATGTATGAGGATGTTTTGAACAAATGGATGATCGTGTAGACGGGCCTTTACGTGAGCTGATCCAATGCTTCTGCCATCTTCAAAGTCTGGGCCCACAATGAGTAGGCCTACCATTGTAAATCGTGCTTATAACCACCCCACTGAGTAGGCCTACCATTGTAAGTCGTGCTTATAACCACCCCACTGCCAGATTTATTATAAGAAAGGCTTAAGCTTGGCTTGTGTTTGAAGCCCAACCTGCGACGCGCAGTGAAATAAGTCTGGCTTAAGCCAGATGCTTATGTCGGGATCGACCCAACTCTGGCTTAAGCTGATTTTCTGCGTTGCGACTTGCTTTGCAACCTGCTACCGCGATTGAATACGATCGCAAGGAACTGATACCGGTCGCCCAGCGATTGCCGACTGAAATTGACCACATCTTCGCCATTGGTGGAAATCACGTCCAGCGAGTCCACTACGGCGAACGAGTGCCCAGTTGCAACGCAACCCAGTTGCAAAGCAAGTCGCAACGCAAATTCAGCTTGAAAATCAATGGTGGATTCATAGCTTTATGGCTTCCTGTACCTAGAACGGTATACTTCGCCGGTTCACAATGGCTTCACAAAAGATCCGTTATACCCCCATCACACTGAGCTGAGTTCTCAGCACGTTCTTGAAAATGTTGCCGAACGGGCTCAAACTGTGTGGGAACGGAGTGGACGTAGTGGCAACTTTTTACAGTCTTTTCACGAACTTCCTGGACGGGCTCGGACGGGAAGAGTGTTCCACAACATTGAGATAACTTATCTGGCCAACTTCACATGTTCTAGCCCGTTTTACGATTTTTTTAGGACGGGGCAGGATGTTTTGAGAACTGCTCCAGTGTGACAGGCCCTTTACCAACTGCGTTATTTTATGTCATCAATGACCGATTTTTTCTCCCGTTTCATTAGTAGGCCTAGGTATCTGGTATTTTAGACTCTTCCCTATTTATAATAAAATTTCTGTCTTTTTGCAGTCCCATGGAGACGACAGAGACGGCAGTATATTCTCACGTGCCTATCCGCAGTTGGTGTTATAATGTTGTTCCTTATGGGAGGCCACCATCGTTTGCAGAAGATAACGGCGAAGGAAAATGTCACCCTAGTTCCTCGTAACGGTGTAACGGCTTTGCAGCGGATACTAAAGGTACATGTTTCATCTACCGCTTCGACAATTCCTTCAACTAGAAGTCAAACAACAACCACCGCAAATGTAGTAAAAACGACAACAAAAACGTCCACTGCGACAGTAACAGACATGCAAACTTCTCGTCTTCCGATTTCGCCTGACCAGTCAATGGTTGGTAAATCGGGGACGAAACAGATGATAGGCCGTTGGTCGCAATCGGACATCGCAAATTGGCAGAAGAGACCCGAGACTCCAAGAGAAACAGTGAAGCTTTACCGGAAAATGGAAACGCGTGGAATGACAAGAAAAGACCGGAAAATAGCGCTGGATATGTTGAGAGTGTTCATAGCAGCAGCGGATCGCATCGGGATGGATTATTTTCTCTACAGTGGAACGCTTCTGGGGAGCTGGCGCCATCATGGTTTCATTCCATGGGACGATGACATTGATCTTCTATGTGACAACACAAAACGTAAAGAATTACGTAAAGAATTGGACAAATTGAAGCCAAATTTTACCGCTGTGAGTGGGGGACCAAGGATTAAATTCTTCTCACAAAATTCATGGCGAAAAACACCATATTCTTGGCGATGGCCCTATTTAGATATTCAATTTTTTGCTAAGAATGATACACATTTATGGGATGTAGCAAGCGAGTTCAGACACTACAAATATCGATTGTCTGACGTATTTCCAGTCCGTAAACGTCCTTTCGAGACATTTTGGGTGAACGCACCCAAAAATTCATTCAAAGTTTTAAAGTTAGTTTTCGGTCGTAATCTGAATGATTGTGTGACATGGTGGTACAGCCACAAAGAAGAAAAAGGTGCTTCACAAATCCACGAGAGTTGCAACAAATTCAAATACTTAATACCATTCGTTCACAGAAAAGTGAGGCAGGGCAAGGTGGAGGAAAAACTTATGATTGGCCATCAGCTTTTACAAAAGGTTGTAGTTGAAAACGAAGCGCAGATAAATATAGGTAAATTGACCCCAACGTAGAATAGGGCATACTGTACATGTATAGACGGGGTATCAGGTCGAAAAGGACTACCGATACGTACATGTACATGTAACTTGTACATGTAGACAGCCAATCACAAGCGAGAAAATTACAGGCCGGGGGAGTGAGTACAACCTATGGAATGGGAGCAATTTCGCTAAACTATTGACGAGAAAAACACTTCTAAGTCACCAAATGAATGGATTCTCGAAAATTTATGTATATATATGAAGCACTAGATACAATTATAAGCTATGAGATTATTGTGATTGTATTTTGATTTATTTAGCCGTTTTTTGGGAACCGTAGGAAAATCGCATGGTGGAAGAAGCAGAAAGAAGAAAGAAATTTTGTGATCTCAATATGGCGGGTCAGCACAGGTGTGCTGACCATAACTATCTGCATCTCGTCATGCGTTCTCTAATACATGTAATTTGACTGCCGACGTAGAGGGAGCCACCTAGCGGCAGAAACACGCACTACAAAAAAACATTGCAAAATGTACGCAGTAAATCGAGTCATTCGCCGAAACGTGGTTAGTCCCTTTGGTTGGAGAGTGGCGCAGTGGCGCCGGCTGTCGAGAAAAAGTGGCGATACCGGGCTCCTTTAAGCGGCACCATTGAATAGGACACTAGACAGAGTAAGACTCCTAACCCTGTGACAAACAATAGGCCTACAGAAGCCAGGAAGATGGATGCTTAAAGGATAGGGCTCCGCACACTGGCGACTAAAATGGGGACGACTACCGATGCGACTACTGCGTCGCCTGTGATAATTACCTTTGAGGTCGGCCATTGATGTCATCCACGACATCACTGATCTTCCAAGGAAGCATTTGTCGCAAACGAGTCAACAAAAACTAAAAAAACTGAAAATATGTTCAGTCGCTTCTGTGGTCGCAAGGCCGGTCGCCTAGAAAATCGCTCGAAAAATCGCTAGTGTGCGGTGCCCTTTAGGTGCCATCACACTTGTCTCAGTCAGGAGTGTGTCCTACGGGGATTGACACATAGGCCAATCCGTACTAGGCCTACACTTTGTATTCCACTAGTGACATTTACACTGTCAGTTACATGTATATGTACATGTAATATAGTCTAAAATATCAGCGTGGTTCACGGGTAGCTAGCAAATTATGCCCCCTTCTCCGGCGTATCTTCTCTTTTCTATTTCTTCTCACTGTTGCTGTGAGAGTCACTTGTTTTTTTCTTCTTATCACCATCATCATCATCGTCACCCTCATCATTCTCTTGGGATGGCTCTTCATCCGAAACCGCCTCGGAAACCGATTCAGAATCGGAATCAGCAGTAGGCCTGTACGCGCCAACAATCTTACGCAACACCTCGCTTGGAGCTGGAATCTGAGATGATGGGTTGGGTAACTTGTAGACAGAAAAAGCCCGGGTCGGATTCGGGTTTTTATGTAGTGTAACCAGGGCTATTATACCTTGTGGGTGGGATTACCAAGTTAATGAAGTGAGCATGTAGATACGATTTAAGATTATCTAGACATAAAACAAGACCCTCGCCTACCTACCGGTCGCGGACGGACAGGATATCTTCTTTTCCTTGCTGTGCATGGTGACTCGAAGATACTGTCGTCAGGAATATTTTCAGTGATGTTGGTGAGTTCAAAGTGAAGTTCCACCTGAAAACCCGCTGAAAGGAGGAATGTTTAAATAGGACGAAAACTACATTGGGCCGATTTAATAGACGTTGGCTGAGCTAACCGATGGTTCGACCAAAAATAGATATAGGCGTGCGAAAAATGTACAAACTAAATTTTTCACCAAAAAGCCCCGTTTTCTGATCTCTGTATGGCGCTAACTATCCATCCAGACAGGGCTTTTTGGTGAAAATTTAGTTGTACACCTTTCGCACGCCTATCTATTTTTGGTGGAACCAATGGTTAGCTTAGCCAGCGTCTATTAAATCGGCCCATTAAATGTGTAATTTTTCATGGCAGGAATTTGTAGACTTGCGTCAAGAACCGTCGAGTTCATCTACAGGGTGGGCAAAAACGTGTCCAAGAAACGCCTTAAAATTCAAGGGGGACAATGTTAAGTATAAAATGCAGCTGACGGCTAACAAGGCTGTTGGAGACAGTTCAGTTGGAACCACGTGCAGCCTGCCACATTTCCCAGCATGGGTTCATTCCTTGTCCCATCTGGACCCGTTTGCCATGGGTTTCTTTAAATGGGTACAATAGAGAATGGGTCCATGGTACCCAGAATATTTATTCTTCGGGTATGAAACGAACAGGTCCTTAGGTTCCAGTAACCCATAATGGCCAGTTTCATAGGTCACTTTGGCCCATCTACTATTGCTACCTGTGGGGTGTTGGCACCCATGAGCACCAATCGTGTTCGTTTCATACCTAAGAATAAATATTCTGGGTACCATGGACCCATTCTCTATTGTACCCATTTAAAGAAACTCATGGCAAACGGGTCCAGATAGGGGACAAAATCATGGGTTTCTTGAACGTATTAGTTTTTACAGCGTGATCAATCATACTTTACCAAATAATGGATTCAAAGATTCCCTCCTGCTGTGGCGTGTTCTATTATCAACGTATGTCCAATCGATGATGGTGGGAATACACGTGCCATGCTTCAACGTGATTTCTCCATGTAACTCCTTGGGGGCAGGGTAGTGGCGGTACATGTAGCTGTCATTCCCCAGACTCACAAAAATCTCATCATTACCTGATAAAAAAAGACGTGAATATGTGCAAAAAAAGTAACAAAAGGCGAAATTTTGTTGAGTGCTATGAGCGCTTTTGTATTGATAGTGAAAGATACTGAGAGTTTCGAATAATCAAAGATTTATGAACGTTTCTTTTGTAATTTGA
>NMRB01006685.1:0-10011 GCA_002633025.1 Notospermus geniculatus
ATTTTTCTTTAGAATCATTATATCATCAACTAGTGTTTTCACAGTTTTCTTCAGTTCTTCTTTCTTTCTCTGGACCATCCTAATAGTTTTGTGGCAGGATTCTACCGACTTTTTAAGCTCCTTCACATCATTCTGCAGCCCATCGAAGTGCTCGTGATAACCTTCTTTTGCCTAACATTTGCAGTTTGGCCAGTGTAGGAGTTGCATAGTCCAGCAGTAGTCTTCGGGTAATGGCCTCCAGTTCGTCCAGTGTAGTAGCATAGTCCGGCAGTAGTCTTCAGATAATGGCCAAGTAGCTCGGATAGTATTCCCTGCTATAACGGGAACACATCCATTTCGGCAAGTGAATTGATACCATGAGAACTTGTCATTTTCCGTCCTTGCTCTGTATTGGTCAAGAGCAGTCCCGGACGCTTTTCGGCATCTTTGTGTGCATTGCTCCTTTTCCCAGTCAAACTTTTCCCTATGAGCTCCTCATTCGTGAATACAAGGAAGAGTAACCTCCTGGCAAAGACAGTTGCCGTCTTCGCAGAAGAGCTAAGGGCAAGGAGTCCTGGCTTACTGACCATGACACCTCGGCCAATGTCCACCTGTTAAAAAGAATTTCAAATCAATTTAAACGATTTGCAACTACCCACTGACGTAAATAATAATAAAAAAATCAATAGAAGAAAACCATTGCAGGAACCATTGTAGGCCGTTTCCAATTTTAGTTTTTTCTGAAACCCATTTTGAAACGTCTTCCATCCCGCAAACCAACTGAATAATAAAATGGCCTAAATGAAGCATCAAAATGTACTCTGTGTCATCTGTGTGACCCTACACACCATAACCAAGGAAATATCGCTATGGGCTTGCTTGGTAGGTTGAGATGGAATTCTTGTCAATTTCAGTTTGGTGTCCCTTTGTATAATTTGATAAAATATAGGACAAGTAGTCTCTACAAAATTTCGCAAATTTTCGACCCCATCCGGGGTCTTCTTCGGGCTGGCACTTTCAAGTCGAGCTAACCGAGGTGTAATGAGCTGGATCCCAACATTACAAATAAAATAAAAAAATACTTGAAAGTGCCAGCCTGAAAAAAGTGCCACAATAAAATACTTGGAATATTTTGAAGATACTTCTCCTATATGCCACATTGATCAACTGAAGACGGCATTTCATCCAAATACTTTATTTTGTTGATTTTTCAGAATATACAAATACATTGTCTGCATGCGCCTCAGCTTTGGTGCTGAGGGGTACCATGTAGTTGCCCGTCTTTCGTCCAGTTCCGTGATCAGTTCGTTGACCTCCCCCTGCTCTTTTGTCCGCTTTGGATACCCTCCTGAGGACTTTTTCCCCATTTTGTTGTGCGTCCTCCTCCTCCGACATGTCGGTCCCCTTGACTTCTTTCCAAATTTCCTTCTCGTCCTCCACGACAAGTTTTGAACGAACTTCATACAGCTGGAATGTTAAACCATGACATGTAGGTACATTTATGACGTCGTCCTGTGTAACCGACGGGCCCGGCTGCGGCGTCTGAACACTCGGAAGAGGGAGCGGAAGATTGCTCCCTCGCAGCCTTATTTCAGACACCATCGTCTGCATAAATGTGCGCATCTCGCCCATGAAGACAGCCATGGTCGGAGCCTCTTCTGACGCCGGTGATTGATGACTCGTAGCCGGTTCCACAGGCGGCGCTCCCAGTGCCGCGGGAGGCTGGGCGGCACGACGCTTTTTACCCCCTTCTTCCTCCTAGCTTCCGAAGCAGGTGCAGACGACTGGGAAACACGTTGTCTCTTAGAAGCAGGCATCGTTCCCGAGAAAAATCGAGAAATTCGTGAGGAAAAATTCGGAACGTCTTTTCCCGTTCGTAAGACAGTGGCAGAGGTCAGCAGAACCGCCCCCTAATTAGCGCGTGACTGACCTCGCAGCGCCATCTGGAGCGTCGTCATAAAAACATTTATGTCCGCCTATGGGTATGGACATAAAGGGCATGTATGTAACCCAATACTGCAGTCATGAATGAAAAAAACAGTTTGTAATTCAAGGGCTGAAACGTCCTTGCGTCGGTATATGATGTCCATTGAAGGCTAGGAAGGTTGATGGTATAGCCAGGAATTGAACAATGTCTGGATGTTTAGCCTAGTGGTTATGTTTATTTCCCGTTCAGTCATCTTCACTACCATGGCTCTTGAGCGCTTCTGCATATGGATGACCTCGACGGCAGCGCCGCAGCCCAACCACTTACCGCGGTAAACAGTTCCGAATGACCCGATTCCTATGCAGCGGTCAATGTAAACCCTGTACCCCCCCCCCCCATTCAGGGGTCGACGTTTTTTCGACACTTATTCGACACCTAGAACATTTTTCTGGGGTCAGGATTCGACACTAATTCACCCAGGACCTCAAATGAAATCGTCAGGTATTCACCAGCTTTTGTCACTAATCTTTTACTTTTTTTAGTCATTTCTGTTAGCAATTCTGAAGTAAACGCCAGGAATTCGACATTATCTATTTTTTGGGTCGACAGAGATACAACGATAAGAAAAAAATTGAGCGCCCAGAGCTCGACACTTTTTCGACACTAATTTAGTGGTGACCCCTGAACAGGGGGGGGGGGGGGTCCAGGATTTAGATTGACTGCTGCACTGGAGCGTCATCAACACCAACATCAGGTAACGTCTGTAAGTTGGTTACAGGAGGAGGTTGTTATGTGTCCCATCCCCGTATCCTTATTCCCATATTCTACCTCCCCCTGCTAATAGTTGGACTGTCAGCAGCAGAGCCGGATGTGTCACCGCTATAACTAGCAATGTGCTATGGATCTATTGCACAAACAAATTTTCTGACGTGTGTGTCTGATGATTATGGACATTGCAACTGTGATGGGCAGGTTGGACAACAGTCAGTAAGTGACTCTCTGAATAATAATAATAATAATAATGATAATTATAACGATAACAATAACAATAATAATAATAATATTTTCTATTAAGCACTTTACAAAGTTAAAAGTTGTAGTCTAAAACATCGTCACAGTAACATATAAAGAACGATAGCTAAAACGACTCAATAAAAAGTTGCGTTTTTAGTAGTTTAAATTTTTGGGTATCCGGGAGCTCACGCATCGAAGATGGGAGAGAGTTCCACAGCCTGGGACCCGAGACCCCCATCCCCAAAATGATCAACTGAATGAGTCAACTGTTTATCATATGTTATGTCATATGTTGTCATGTGAAGGATCATTCTCTGACTCCTGCACTCAAGCCATACATGGTTTATAAACCGATCTCCCCATTCGCTGTCTCTTGTTTCGGCCGAATTTCTCGCTGGGCACATATACTACCCACTCACTCGCATTTGGCAAGTTGAGTATGGAAAGGTAATGGGAATCTGGTTGAATGTGTTTCTTGTTTCGCGCTCCTTTATGTTGGAATGCAGTTTAATGCGGCCTGCGAATTCCTGACTTCCTTCTTTTGTCGGATGTAAGCCATCATGTCTGCTGAGAAATTCACGTTTGCCTTGGCGTGTGTCATTGTTGTGGTCCTTCCGTTTTTGTGAGTGGCAGAAAATTCTCGGAAGACGATGATATTCGACTGTGAAAAGTGGAACTTCATGCCTTTTTAAAACTTTTCTTTTTGTCAATGAATGGTTTCAGATCAAACATGCCTAGACCTGTACATTCATAGTGTAGCCACTGCTTACAAAAGGAACACTGAATCATGTCATCATTGTCCTCGCTATTACACATGGTAAAAGTGTTATTCACCCTAACTTCAACATTGGTTAAAGTTCCAGGCAGTTAGGGCAATTGTCGTGGGATTGTTTGGTCCTTTTTCTTTGTCGTTGCAACTGAGGCAGAATTTTTTCTTCCTCTTTTCCGGACTGGTCAAATCAAGTCCACCATCTGAGGTTCGCATCATTCGTACCTCTTCAGAGAGATCTTTTAACCTCATCAGCACGTCTTACAAGAAGTTTGTATCTTGCTGATGGTAGATGGAATGCTTCGTAACTCGTCAGACTGATAAATAAAAGCATCTCGTCAATAATTCACCGATAAGTTGACGTGACAAGAATCTGTTAAGAGTGAATGGGTGCCGATGGTTGACGTGAACGGCACCAGTGACATTTGCAAGAGGATGACACTTGCCATATTGGACTAGCAGCACATCTGTTAATCCAGATAATGTCGGGACCTGGTCTTGCAAAAGCTTTTGGCAAGCATTGATATTCTTGTCATTCAACCACTGCCTAATTGGCTTGCTTATGATTCTCATCTTCAAAATTTAGGGATATGCCGTGAATGTTGAGCCACTCCAAGGGTACCAATTCCAAGGGTACCACTCCAAGGGTTCCAAGGAATCAATCTCGATGACCTCAGACCCGTGAGGACATTTTTCTGGAACTGTCGACTTTCTGTTGACGGAAGTATCAGATGTTGATCAAACTTCAGGGGTTTTTGCCAGAGAATCGGGGACCTTATATTGCTGTTTCATCGTCTCTGCCACAACACCTAGCCGGCTAGCAAACGGGTGGTTTGGGCGTCCATACTTCCTCTGTGGCAATTGTTCTGCGAAGTTGGTACTGGGGTGGATTTTGGCAATTGCCGTGGGATCGTTTGTTCCTTTTTCTTAGTCGCTGCAACTGAGGCTGGAGCAAGAGAGTGATACCCTCCAACCTCGTCCCCAGGATGGGTATCAGTTATGCCAATAGTGACCAGATGGCAGCACCATACAGTGCGACTTGGCTACAATCCACCTGGCTACAAACAAACAAACTCTTGTCAAATTTTAGTAAGACTCTACTGTATCACGCATCTTGCAAGGACGTTAGAAAAGTAGATTAAACTGCAACTCTCAAAAAGCTTGTGATGCAAATTCCTGCCTTCTAATGGGGAACCGGCAAACAAAAGGAGGCGCTGATCATCAACGTGGGTAAAATGCAAGTGCGCATGCTTTTGCGATTGTTGAACGTCATCGGGTGACATGCGTCATTCTGACGTTACAAAAACTGCGTCATCCACAACCCATGACGTCGGTCATTCGCCTGTCATTTACGTTAAAATGGTCAACTTTATCGATTAAATTCATCATGTTCCCGCAAAGATTTTTGCTCAAAAGCAATAAGATATATTTTAGCAGTTCTGTATTTAATGACAGAAAAGTAAAATTAGAAATTCAGTGCAGCGTTTTAATTATATTTGGCCTGGAAACAAGGTGTGCTATTCAGAATTAATAGACTATTTGTAATGCATTTTGTATTGGCGAGGTTGTTTTGCGCCATCTATTATCACTCCAAAAGAGCGCAGTGACAAAAACATTCAGTGTGAACAAGGAAAAGAGTAAGCTGAATAGAATGAATATTTACCTGAAAATTACTTTAAGTTTCATGACAAAGATTTCATGAAGGAAGATACTTACTGTTTGTCAAATCTCGGAAATACACCTGAGACAAGTAGTTTACAGCAAGAGTACCTGGCAAGTACTGCGTGAATTAAGGCCTTGTGGCATTTCAGCACCTCATCCATACACCTTACACAAATCATTTGTTGTCCCCTTGTCCCCCGGAGCCCTCGGAGGGGGACTTGAAAATACCGGCCGTCCGTGCGCCTCTGCCGCTCGGCGCTCGCCACTCGCTGCTCGCCGCTCTCCACTCGCCGCTACTAGTCCCTTCCGCTCTATAACTTAAGAACGACTGAAGATTTTGGATTCATATTTGGTGGAGGGATGTATCATGGGCCAAAGGTGTGTCGCGTGAAAGAATCGGCCAAATCCGATTCTCCACTTTGCCACCAGGGGGCCGAAAGCCAAAACACAAAAACTGCGATCACGCCTTTAATACTGAATGGAATTTCACGAAATTTTTATGGTAGGCTCATCTAGCATGGGTACATAACATATCGTACAGGTTTTCAATTTAATTCATTTTTCAGCTCTCTAGGGGGCGCTTTGTAAAAACCACGTAAGTTCCCTTCCGCTCTGTAACTTATGAACGACTGAAAATTCTGGGTTGATATTTGATGGGGGGATGTATCATGGGCCAACGGTGTGTCGCGTGAAAGAATAGGCCAAATCCGATTCTACACTTTGCCACCAGGGGGCCAAAAGCCGAAACACAAAAACTGCGATTACGCCTTTAATACTGAACGGAATTTCACAAAATTTTTATGGTAGGCTCATCTAGCAAGGGTACATAATATGCTCTGTGGGTTTTCAATTACATTCATTTTTCAGCCCTGTAGGGGGCGCTTTGTAAAAACCACATACCGGTAAGTTCCCTTCCGCTCTGTAACTTTGGAACGACTGAAAATTTTGGGTTGATATTTGGTGGAGGGATGTATCATGGGCCAACGGTGTGTCGCGTCAAAGAATCGACCAAATCTGATTTTCCACTTTGCCACCAGGGGGCCAAAAAGCCGAATCACATAAACTGTGATTGTGCCATTAATACTGAACGGAATCTTCAAAATACATGCCCGTCGGACTTGCACCCGGGGCGACGGGGGACGTTCAATGCTGTGCTTGTNTAAATACATGTAAAACCATTATTAAACAATCGTTTCAACAGGTATTTCAAAAGCTTCTCAAAATATCGAAAGCTCAGTATAATTCCTCCAAGTTTACCCTGATCAGTGCTGGTGTCCAACATTTTTTAAGTGCTGTAGTGACAGCAGTCACTACGAAGAAGCACAAAAACCTCTCACAAATCCGGTTTGGATGCGAAATGTGGCCCACACACACTCTAACTTGGAAGCTGGAGCAACACACTAGCGGGATATCTTGTTCTGCAGGGTCCAAACAATTCACAAGTGCCAAATCAGAGGTAAAAACCTCAGATTTGCTCTTAATGTTGACACGCTGAGTGCAGCCATGATTGTGATGAAAGCGAGGCACGAATCAAAAATATGACCTGACTGCCGTGGTCACGTGACCACCTGCAATATCCTCCTTGCCAGTAGCCCAATTTGTCCTTCAGATAATCGGTTTCAACATCTGCACCACCTCCTCTTTTAGCTTCATAGTAGGCTTTTGTCGCCTGCTTCTGCGGAGGCTTCTCCTGCTCCTGGCTTCAGGACGTCAAATGTGACACGTGGCATACTGGGCAGAGATTTAATTTCAATGACAGTCTTCGGCCTAAAAAAGGTGTGGTTCCGGTAACGAAGTCTCCTTTAGGAAGGGTCGGGAGGGAGGGAGTGTTTTTCATTTTGCTCTGCTTTTTTACTCCTGAACTTAGCATTTTATAATGCATTAGCTGTAAATACTAACTTTCTGGTGGCTTGCCACTGCTGCTAGAGCTGCTTGTTGGGGGTCAGGGTCCAGAACTACACAGGCAAAATGACGTACATATGGCGGACGTACAGCTACTTTTATATCTGCCGTATGGATCATCCTCTGGACGTCCGGTGTACGTATGGATTAGGTACGGAAAAATATGTCCGCCGAGTGTATGCCGTACGTATGGCATACGTACGGCATACGCCATATATCCCGCGTACATACGACGACATATATACAAATTGAATCTAGCTACTTTTATATACGGTATATATACGCAACCAGGACTGGCGGACGTATGCCGTATATACGCCGTACGTCCGCCAGATGTACGTAAATTTCCCTGTGTAGAACATCCGGATCCAATGAAATCTTTGGAAGACAAAGTTGCAGCCTGATATGACTGAAATCATACAGCGTCTTTAGAGTGCATAGTGATATCGACGCATAATGTATATTCGACCAAAAAAGTCGAATCAGGAATTTGGGCAGCAAAAATTACGGTCGGTCGGGTTACCGGAACCACACCTTTTTTTAGGCCTTATTTGACTCTGACTCCTCTTCTCCCAACCACTTCTCCACTGATTTGTGGCCATCTATCTGTTGTCAGTTCTATTTTGATATGTGGAAGATACGTTTTGACATCTTCAACACAACGGGATAAGCCCTCCAACTCCATGTGGTAAGAGTTCTTTACCTCAGTGGACTGAAACAAAACGAAGTCCATATTATAACTGAAAGCAAAAATAGATGAAGACCAAAAGTGTGACAGTAGAGATTTTAGGAAAGCACACCCTTCCTGTTCTCAGGCCCAATATCTCAGCAAATACTCGCCAGATCTCACTCATTTTAGCGTCATAATAAAGAAAACAACCTTTTGCACATACCCTCCAAGTTTCATCAAGATCGGCCAACAACTTTGTGCTTTCCTAAAATCTCTTGTCTTTATCTATTTTTGCTGAAAGTGATGATGATTATCATAATGAAGCTAATTTATTGGTCCTTCATTTAGCTCTGCATTTTCCATAAAGGTCTGTCTACAACTGTTTTGGAAAAGTTGCGGCTTGTTTTGAGGTTGGCCTACACTCCGCAACTGCAGGCCTGTCCACACCATCAACATTTTGAAAACATTTCTGAAAACATTTAGTTGCAACAAGTCTGCAACACCCTTGTTTTGGGATTGTTTCACAGTGTGCACAGGACGTGCAACAGTTCAAAACATGTTTTAGAAATGTTTTAAAAGAAGTGTCATGTGAATTCTTCTGCAAACATGTTCAAAACATGTTTTGCATTGCTGCAAGTCTGTCGACACTGAAAACAAGGGTGTTGCAGATTTGTTGCAACTAAATGTTTTAGAAGTGTAAACGTTGATGGGGTAAACAGGCCTTTATCAAAAACATCTTATCAAATTGTTTTGCAAGAGTTGCAGATCCAGTCCACACTGTGCAACAAACCGAAAACAGCGTTTGGGAAATGTTGCAGCTGGGTGTTTTTGAAATGTTTTGGAAATGGTGGTGTAGACAGGCCTTAAGTTACATCCCAATCAGTTTGACAATTGAATAGCTAAATTGCATCTTTACCTGAACTAGGTGTGTCATGACAATGGCATTTCTCTCGGTGTCATGAAAGCTGTAGGAGCCATACTAGGCACAGTTGCCAGGCGAATCGCATCAGGCATCTCCAGAGAATTTGGCAACCTCTTCTACAACAGCAAATGCCCGGATGCACTCTTCTTCAAAAACATTACCAACTGCCCTATTTAGGTACTTTGACTGGTGTCGGAACTATGAGTTGTGGCAAATGCTTCGAACCCCCCAGAACTGGAGAACCCTCAGCACCTTGCTTGATATGGCACCCGCAGCAAGAATTGCACTAGATAGGCCTATGTTGCCAGCATGCAGATATCGTTCCCACCATCTCTTGACTCTGCCATTTCTAGATTCCACTGCATGTGTGGGTGATGGTAACCGTTTACCCGTCTATTCCTGATATCTGACCTTCTGCCCCGAAATGTCCGCAGTTGTAGCATACGTGGAACAGCTGAAAAAGCTTTGCCTCTGAAACAGCACACATGGTTGGGGATGAGGATGCTGACCCGTCATTGGCATCACTGAAACAAATTAAAGGCAAATGAAAGTCTTGCAAAAAAGTACCTTAACTCTGTCAGAAAAGGTTTTCAAAGGGGTGTGGGACTCCTTCAGTCGAGCAATGCAATAATCGCTCAACCAAACATCTCCATCCTGATTTTCCTCTGGTGAACAGCTGACACACTCATAATGGTACCAGAGGTCGTATCCATCGCACCCAACACAGTTTTCCTCCGCATTATGACCGCAAAAGCCACTTGGCCACTCTGGTTCCGCCTCCTCTCTCGTTTGTCTTTCGGCTGTTCAAGATGCTGAAAAATATTACAATGAATCATTTGGTGAGAGTGCTTTCTATTAATTTTATTAGTCACAAGCATGTGAAGTCATCATTGGTGAGACATGAAATTCAATACAAAATTTGGTACTTTCAACTTACTTTCTGTTCCTTTGATGGCACCAGGACTTGGAACTTTGTCTCCTGCAATAATTACACCTCGGAGAACCTTGGCGATGTCCGACTTTGTTTTAAGGCTACTCTTCTTTCCTTTCAATCAATATGCCAACTCCAGTCACTCTTTCTTTGAGGATGAAAGCAGGGACTCCTCATTGCTGATGATCTCAGACTTGAGGCGGCGATGGCTTCCAACCAAATTTTTTGACTTGTC
>NMRB01006686.1:0-10005 GCA_002633025.1 Notospermus geniculatus
GTAAACGGGCCTTTAACTGTCCCAGGTAGTTTGCAACAAGTTGCAAGTTGCTGCAACTTGCAACTTGGTGCAACCTAGTGTAAACCGCCCTTAAGATCCATACAATTGCTTAAAGTAGAAAATAATTCGATTAAAGTTCTTGTAATGAGTCCCATTGCATTTCCTCAACAGAGCTCTTGAGGATAAGAAGTAATCATGTTTCTCATTTTGGTTGCTCGGATTGAAGAAATAATGGCAATGGTCCAATTCGCCTGAGAATGAGAAAGAGTGAAGTTCAACATTGGAAGAAGTATGTTCATGCTTTTGGAAAATTTTCTTGTTCACATGTTGGTTTTCAATCAATATGTAGAGGTACAGTACTGGTACAATTAGGATTTATCGAGATGCAGGCCTACGTGGACCTACATATCAGGGCTCAAGATAACCCCTGAAAAGTGTCTTTTTACACCAAAACAAGGAAAGGACCCTTGCAATTTGGAAATCTAGGTCACCTATAGATACATTAAGGACCCTTGAAAAATGATGTGGGACCCTCAAAGCTCCAATTTTTGAGGGGTCCAATGGGAGCCCTGGACATATGTTCCCGAACTGTACCTACCACCTGCAACCAGCAACCAGCCCTCAGCCAGGCCACAAGACACCAGCATTCCCGAAGTACGCAAGTCACACCTTGGTAATAAAACAGGATTCGGGGAAAAAATGATGATTGCCTCTCTGTAACTGGCAGCCGTGACCATCGTCTTAGCAAACAATGACATTAATCTTACCTCATCTTCCTGATCATAGGGAACAGGAGGAAGACATACGTGTTTATGCTTACACTGGTGGAACATTAATAAGTTCAGGTTCATGTCTTAGATGTACAGTCCACTCTCGCTATACCGCCAGTGGCGGTATAGCGAGGGTATTGTTGTTGGCTATACCACCGGTGGCGGTATAGCGAGGGTATTATTGTTGGCAATGTTGAACTGCCTTCGACCGAGGAAGTCAATTGTCTGTGGTGGTATACCGAGGGGCGGTATAACCAGAGTGGACTGTATCTCGGTCACGGGTTGTGCTCGGTGATGGATGCCAGTTGGCGCAGCTGACAATAGCTCCTTTTACACTAGCCGAGTTGAAGGGTTCCGAGCTCGACCCAGGCTGAGCCTGCTTTGAATTCAAGCGGGATAGACCCGTTTACACCACTAAAATCAACTGAGTCAAATCAGGGACAAGCCAACCCATGTGGTCCATTCTTACTTTAGAGTCTGTGTTGGGGGGATGTGGGATCACAGTAGATTCATGAACTACCGCACCAACTTTCCACAGGGCCTTATCTTTATGGACACGTTCAATGACGGCCACCAGACACACGGTTTCTACAATATTCAATAAATTCCAATACTTCCAATTATCCAAATGGACAGGAAAATGAAAACCGTATCCTGATCAGGTAAACAAGACCCAGATGCCACTCTCCCCAGGCGTCAATAGTGCGGCATATCTTATCAACCAAAATCAAAGTGAACCAGATCCAAGTTTACAAAAAGACCATCAGTCTTTGATCTGCAGCCCTGGGGCATCCTTTTGATGCTGATGACGTTTAGAGTCGGCTATACATGTACAAAGTACAGTACGTCGACATGCATGACATGTTGACAGTGCTGGTGTATTGGGATCTTGATCCTGAACTGCGAATGACCCTGAGTGAGCTCGTATGTGGTAGAATGGTGGCGCTGCGTAGCTGAGAGCGAGACGATCTTGGCTTGCTTTGCCACGTTCCAGTCCCTGATGGGAAGTGGGAGTTTTTGCATTGAAGCTGAAGCATCATTGGCCCTGCTAAGTATGGAAAAGAGGATCTCAAGCAACTCATGTTCCTCATTTGGATGGGGTCTTCTACTTCCCCTTTGCAAAGGCACAAGGTATGCACCACTGTCCCATGCGACGGATATGAAGAGCCAGGGGTAAAATACCATTTATCGCAGGCTGGATTCGAACCCGGGACCTGTCACTTGCTGAGTGGATGGGAAGCCCAACAAGCTATCGAGGCTCCTCAAAACAGTTGAGGACTCTCAAATAGTTGCAATTCAAACCTATTGGTTCACATATTTGATATTTTGCATCAGACGTGTCGAAACATGCGCTCGACGAAGGGGTTAATCAGTTGAGAATTGATTGTGGCAAAAATGAAACATATATAGACGTAGACAGGCACCGCAGATGTAATGAATTGCTGACGTAAATGCAACTGTGGATGGTCTGTTATGAATGTGATATTGGGTTGGAAAGATTGGTGTGTCATCCGGGACAAGTCGGATTGCTCACGCAGGACCACAGTATGACAGATACAAAATCATTTATATCCTGCGTGTCGTTTGTTATGCTATTTTGGTGATTCACTCAGGCTATGATGTGGAAAATCGCCATCGTAATGTGCACCAGGCGGAAGCGTTGTGGACATTCACTCTGGGGACTTTCTTGCCATGTTCCGTAGTGTTGAATAACTTCACAACAAAATGAATGCTGACGACTTTAGATGTTACAAAGGGATGTGCAACAGACACATCCGTCCTACACAACAGGCTAAAACTTTGGTGGGACGGACATGTCCGTCTAACTGATCAAAACAACCTGGCCAAGGACCTCCATAGTGTTTTTATGCTCTTAAATCCTAATTTTTGTTAGCCAACCATGTTTTGAACGGTATCAGCGAGGAACTCAGATTAATCCAAATTGCCAACAAAATTTAGAAACCTTCCAAGTACAAAGTAGGTTGCAACACTTACCGGGGATTAAATATTCCATCGACAAAACGTGTCATAAATTCCTTACATTCCGCAGAGAATTCATCGAGTAAACTCTCCGAACTATACGCAGAATTCCATGACTGTTCCGAACATTCGGACGGTGACCGATCATATACTGGATTGGCGCCATAATCCGACTGGGAGCTCACGCTTCCCCGTTCAAAAGCGTCATCGTCGAAACTTATTAAATCCCCCATTGCATGAATAATTCGCCTTACTTCTGATTTTTCTCCAGTTTTTGAACTCTCCGCCTTTGGGCCTTCGATCTCCTGTGCTGTTGGAAGGTCGGGGACCTTATCATTTTCCTCTTCTGTGCTGAAGCCGAAGTCATCAGCAATGGAATCTCTACGATATGGCGGTTCAGATTCGATATCCTCGACAATGGAATGTCGCCGAATTCGAAAAGGTGGATCACCTGGTGCCCTGTCTTCCGTCATAGAGGAAGCTCCACTGTCCGACCCGGCTTTCTGAGCCTCGTAACGCTCCGTCTTCTCCATAGAGTCCTTTTTCTCAGCAATACTTTCTTTTGAACCCCGTCGCTGGTACAGGGGCTCATCAAAACTCATATTTGCATTTTGCACCGGCTTCACCTCTCCATCTTGCATGGTATTCCTCCCATTTACATGATTGGTAGGATAACTGTTCACATTTTTTGGATGCGATTCGCGTAGCTTTTCTCGTTTTACCTGAGCACGTGACTGACTTGTACCCAGGTCCTCGCTCCTGCCCAAAGTCTCAAACTTTGAACTTATATCATTCATGAGGCCATTTTTCTTCGCAAGCACTGAGCCGAAGAAACTCGAGGTTCCTTCTGATATGCTCGAGCGCAACGACCGCTTGCTCTCGACCGATTCCACCTCCTTTATTGCCTCCTCATCCTGAGATTTACGGCGGAAAAACTTCCCGGTGAAATCCATTCTGGTGTTTGTTCAACGTTTAGTAGTTCTAAGCACGGATCAGTTCATGTTGGCACCATCATAACCTGCAATTATAGAACGAATGAGAAAAATCAGTGCGAATCGAGTTACATTATATTGGCAAGATTGAAATCCTGCAGGGAATTTGATTTCGTAATTCCTCAATGGAATTTACAGACACAACCCTCGACCGATCTAGTAGGTTTTCATCAATACCGACGTATGACTCCAACTCCAATTCCCAGCTACAAGTTAATCTCGGAGTCGTTTTTGGAACTTTTGATGTTGAAAACTAGGTTGCACTTGACCCACATGAAGTGAGTTGAAACGATCTATTCATCGTATCCATGACGTCGTATCCAGGCCTACATGACGTTGTGACGTTGCGCGTTTTGCCTACCAGCTCCTTCAGCAAAGCAATGAATTTTGCCCACCACCCTTGCGTCATTTGCCCACCACCCTTGCGACGTCAGCAATGGCGGACACTGTCGGAGTTACGTCATGGATACGATGAATTGGAACACCATGAGAAACATCCCTTTTTTACATCCTTGGCACACTTTTGCCATCTTGAAATATCAATCACTTTGCCTTCGGACTGCGCTTGGCGTAGTCCAAACCCCTGATGGTTCAAGATGATTTCAGTTCATTGGAACGTGCTGCTGTTCAAGGATAGTGTTGAAGGAATGTTCCTCCAGCACGATAAATTAGTAAGATCTTTATGAAGTTTGAAAAGGCAAGTTGAACGACTACAACTTAGAAGCTGTCAGCTTGTTTTGACGACCGAGTTCACCAAGCAGGACAAACCCCACGTTAACTGATAACGAAGCGGAAAGGGAATCATCTGGTCCTTGGAATGCAAGTCAGGAAGATTCACAACCTCACCACTATCTTGTCAGATACCAGTATATCCTTTTCTTTATCATCACAGTCAAACTACAAAAGATCTCTCAGACTACGGAAGGAAATGTTGCAACAAAGCATTCTCTTCCCCACCTCTCAAATTCTATTAGGGATCAGGACCGCATCCCTAATTGAGTCACTGAATCGCATTTGGAATATTTTGTCAAAGAATAACCCAATAGAATATATAATTTCTAACATAAAGAGATACAAGAAACATGCTACCAACATATTTTGGTTCCAGGAACTCAAATCAATAAGTTTATAACGGAGAAATTCTCCGATTTCAATAAAATTCACATCCTTTGCCCACCAAGACAAGATTTCCGTTAATGCCACAGCAACATGAGTATACAAATATTGACTTTTAACAAACAGCACTGCAAGTTGGAAATCACCCTTCAAGAAAAAGAAACAGGACTCGGCAGAATATGAAATTTGTCCAATTATTAACGGCAAGGTATAAACGTCATTACAATTGGCATGATATCCATAATAATAAGCCGTATTGTAATTCATCAGCATGCAGACACGGAGATTCTATAACTGACATCCACCCACAAGATGATCAACTGTAATCGACCATGCAACACTCAAGAAAGAAATCACCAGAACTCACTATTATTTTCATCGATTCTACAACATAAATTCTCTTAATGAGCGAGATATCAACTAATTTAAACCTGTTATATCCTTGATTGGTTACAATGCTGCCATTATGTCTGGTTGTAACTTGATCGATACCGAGCCTAAAGGGGTTGATCACGATTTCAAATATTTCATAGATGATGCCAACAATTGAGGGGGAAGTTGGATGACGGTTGGGTTGGCGTGTTTTGTGATTTTGGAAGATTACAGTGAATATCCTCCCATTCGACACCCCAGAAACACATTCGAGAAATTGTTGAACGTGAATGTAGTCATGTACACTTTTTCACAGAAAACTGCACAGCAGGATAGGATGTAATTCCCGTACATGTACGCAGTCGGTGTTCCTCTCACTCACTCGACTCCACACAACTGATCAGGGCATTGAAAAGACTGCTTACGGAATCGAGATAGGATGACATAATGCATAGGATGACATAATGCATTCAAAGTGCATGAAAAGATGTGGCTGATACATTGCCTGCACAACAAGAGACTTCACTACCATCAGACACCGCCTCTTGGCGGTCCTAGAACGTCACAATTTTTTACGTCTAGACGTAAGCCATGGTGTCTACGTCAAATGGATGACGTTGTGGTGTGCATTTCTTCTCTGTGACATCAATTCCATGACGTTCTAGGACCGCTAACTGGTGGTGGCCTCTAACGGCAGTATCTCCCATAGTGATTGAAGTACAAAATTTTGTATTTTTCACTCTTCGCTCTACACACCATACTATCCAAACCCGGTGCGTGTCTACCTCACTGAACAACACAAAAGATAAAATGTGCTTTGAAAACTCAACTCTACGATGCCATTAGTCTAACAGACTGGCAAAAATCAAATGGAGCATATCAGTAAAGTGGGTAATGGATTAAAATCGTCCCCGACTGGGAAGTGACGACAAAACACAATCATCAGTATCGGCTGTATGGTGTCATCAGGTTCAACACGTGATAGGAGTATGCTCCTAGTGATTCCATTGATGATAGGAACCGCTGATTATTATGAACATTTCACAGCCATGGACAGACATATACCCCAGTCCATGACGTGGTTGCATTCACCGTGATAGACTGGAATCCGGTCCAAATCTGGTCCATCATGTCATGACGCTACAGTACATTGCACGACTGACCTACCTTTATCCACGCACCTTCCGTGTACGTCTCACGAAAGGTACGCTTCAATTCATTGTGAATGGTATGACTACGTCACCATGGGCGAATGACGTAATGTCTTCACTACGTGCCTTCCACCGCGGCGTGCGACGTCCGCGGAAGATACAAGGACGGTACGTGCATGTCGTTGCATGTGGTAGGCTATGCAGATAAGACGCGTCATGGAAGGTCGGTCAATTGTGCAGCATCATACTTACATCATAATGACACAGATTACGGAAGCATAGCGAACATGATGCAAAACGCTCTGGTATGAAGTGGTTAAACCAGCCTTTTGTACGCCTACTGTGGCACCCCTTGATGAATTCGGATTCTACGAGTAGGTTATTTCTCGCGAGTGGGCTGTGCATTCCGAGGTAATCAGGGGTTCTTAGCGCTCGCTCCTCTGTGTGGGCAGTGATATCGAGCAACCCTGCACATCTTAGAATGTAAACGGATCGAGTGATGTAATGAATCGTCAACCCTTGAAATGATCGATTCCTCCTCGCTGGTGCATCCCTATTCCAGACATGTCGGGGGCTGAGAAGATGCATCCCACAGGAACTGAGTGCATCATTTAGAGATGCAGTTTGGTGAGGATACTGCTTTCGTTTCTACAATATATTAGAAATCAATCTATACTCGGCGATCGATACCATGAGTCAGAGCACCTCTCCGTTGCCATGCCAGCGCAGCAATGTCTGGTGGAGAGAGACTCTCATGGTCTTCACTGAAGAATTACGCTGCTGACAGGCATATTATGGTAGGCGGATATTGATAAACATAATAGCAAGTCAAATTTACAGTCCGTGATATTCCCCAACGGTGCGAGACAGATTGCACACTCGTGTTGACCTTAATTAATGGTCAATTCAAAGTATTTAACGTGTTCGGGGTAAGTTGGCAATGCTTTTGAGACCAGGCCATTCACTTGCCCGATTTCCAACAGAAATTGTGACCGATCTCGCAAAAGTAGGCACGTCACAACCGAGGAAATGGTTAATAGCAGTTCAATATGTACTTTCACGGTAACCCTACCAACCCTCATCAGTAACAGCCGCAATTTAGGTGATCATTTCCAATTTTCTCCATCTTCCTGTTGACACTCTCAGAATATCCGGCCTCATCGGCGTGCTAATCGGTTTAGTTGGATGTACATCCTCTTCTCTCAGGCAATAAAAGAACATGTTACAAGCAATTTTGAGGACTATCGACTCATACGGAAAGTGGTATCATTTGCAATTAGCCTCCCACGTAATGCTCTCACTCACTCGTATTTACGATTGGTGTAATGTGCAGTACAATTTACAAATTGTATCTAAAGTACTTCAATAAGTTTTCATCTGTAAGAATAATTATTACTTTTATGCTAAATAAAATTGAACACACAATCTTGATGAATCAACACTGGTAACAATGAATTGCCTGCTATATCCGACGCGTGCCGGTCACCCATCCAAGAACAGACTGCAATCTATGTTGCTTAACTTCTGGCGCAGAGGCCAATGCGCCAACCACTAGTCTGTTAAGGAAATCCTCCATGGCCGGCAGGTTAAGCCATGCCATAGAGTAGCTGCAAGGTGGTTAAATGCACCCGCAACTTATGCATCTCACTAATCGAACAGCGGCATCAGCATCGAAGCGTATAACGGAAATCATCCACAAGTAACAATGGACATACTTCTTCATAACCCATTGTGTATATACCTAACTAGCTACGTCACCTCAAATCACAACTCACGCACGCAAAAATTATCCTGAGGTAATCAGCAGTTATAAATAGCAGTCGCTACCTCACCACCGCACACAAACGTTTTGTAGGTCTATGCAGTGACAAAGGGAGCAAGCAATAAGAACCACCGATTTACCTCAGGACGACAAAAAGGGATATATCATCCACTTTTTTACAAATCCTGCATGTGATTGATTCTTCTTCCCAACCTCACCATCCTACAACGATATCAGAAAGTATTTTTCAAAGGAGAAAGCACAAAGGCAAACAAGACGTTATTGAGGTTCGATCGTTTCCATGGTAAACCAATTTCGGCCCAAGACACCAGAATTTTCGATCAATCTTGTTAGACGACATCAAATCTATCTCCCAATGCTTAGGATGGAAACCAATGAAGAAGATGCACCATAAATAAAATACAACATCGTGGCTGGCTTTCGGAGACATATAGTACGGGATTCTCTTATTTCACAAAGATTTGTTGCTCTGTGTAATTGGTTCCGAGTCTCGATCGATAATACTACAATACTATACTGGACATCTTTATGGTCTTAGGACAGTGGAAGTTGGAACGGATACAAATGTACAAATATGGCATCCAATCAAAGTTGGAGTGAAAACGGAAAATTCCCACATTCACGAACACCGATCATCAAGTACTTGTCAAATGCTGAGTTGTTTTAAGCCTGCCGCACACTGGAGCTATCTGCTAAGGAAAAAGTAATTCGAGACCGTTTGCTCAGCAGAGAGCTCATTGAAAAATATGCGCACACGCGAGCTTTCTGCCTTGCGAGGCAAAAAACTCACCGAAATTACACGCACACGTGAACTATGTGCTGAGCAAACGGTCTCGAATGACTTTTTGCTCAGCAGATAGCTCCAGTGTGCGGCAGGCTTTTAGTTGTTCAGAATGTTCATCGAGTGAATTTGATGAAAGGATGCAAATGGCTCGAGCTCAGATCAGGGAAAATGACAAACATAGCATACCAATGCTCAGCTACTTTTGATAACCAGGAAATGTTCATGGGTCCGCTGCCCAGAGACACTAACAACAAGACTGGTATAAGAATAGGACAGAACGTCAAGCTTCAGGGAGAAAAATAAGACGATTACGTGGTAGTGTCTACCCGCTATTAGTGCCAAAAGACACCAGGGACGTCTATCTCCATACCCTGGCTTGATGATGGCAATCCTACCATCCACAGCAGCCGAGTAACACGATACCACCAGACTCGGAGATTAGCACCAGTAATGAGAACTTGACATAACTTCCGAGTAACTTGACCAAAAAGCCTGAGAGANAGACTTTGAGATCATTGCTAAAGTGGCCGAGGTTTGTATTATGAAGTCATCTCGCATCCTCATGATACACTGCCACAAAACCATCAAGTCTGGAAGAAAAGCTTGCAAAGCCGCAAACACGATATATTCTCATCCTGGCGTTAATAGCCACAAAACTATAGTGGGCTGACAGACTGGCACATTGGACACATAAGTGGCACAATACATCCCTGATCAGACAAGCAACTCTCTCTGACAGCACAGTTTTTCTCCGACACTCCCATTCCTAGTTTCCTAAAATACGTACACGAAATGGCCAAAGGGAAAACATATCGGCGGATAGTCGATCAACGAAGCTTCAAAAGATCACGCGGCAACAGACCACCAAGTTTTTTTCACTCTAAAATGGATTATCTTCTTGCGTCGTGGTCAGAATAGAAACCTAATACTCTACTCGATGCTGGAAATAGCGGAGTTGAAAAAGTGATCTATTTCTACAGAATCGACCACTGGCGGGGTCAAGAGAGGTCAAGGAACTTTTCACAGATGATTTCAGTAAATGGTGTGTCTTTTCATC